>JAUBOD010000386.1:1220510-1235483 GCA_032353885.1 Nothura maculosa
CCCTGCCGCAGGCCCCGCCCCCGTGCTCCTCCTCACGCCCCCGCCTTTACTTCAGTGTTTTAAAGGCCTCACGTTTTATCCCCTTTTTCGCCCCTTTTTTCTTCTCTGTGGGTAGGTTTAGAGAGTCCTCTCACTGGCAGGTGTCCAAAGGCAGCTTTTGTGCACTCTGCACGAGCCCCAGTGCCTACCCCGGGCACCATCCAGGCGTTGGTTGGACAGGGCAAGGTTGTGTGGATAGGAGGGAAGCAGGGAATAAACGGTGGAGGTGCCACATCCCAGCAGTGGCCTTTCTGTTCAGAAAATAAAAAAAATATAAAAATGCATACAAAAATGCCAAAAAAAGGGTGGAAAATCCTGACGTTTTCTGTTTTAGCAATGAGCTGCAAGCGTCCTGGTTAGGAGCTGTTCTTGGAAGCTCTTGGCATGAAGGCTAAAGGAGTTTCAAATTAAAACCCTGCAGTTTTAAAACATTTTTTTAAGCTTTATTTTTATCACCAAGTGATGGCTTCACCAATTGTGTGGCACAAATTAAGCTCCAGTTTTACCAGTGAGGTGGCCGGGGCTGCCCGCAGTGGTGGCAGCAGGTCCAGGAGAGGCCAGGTGGCTGCTGCAAGGGGAGCAGGGCACCCCCTTTCTGGCTCGTGCTTTGAACCTGCTTCTTTTTCCCTAATATTCTGGAATTAGGAAGCATATCACAGTTTATTTCTGCTTTGTGAGGAAGATCACACTCATAGTTATTCTGGGCTTTGTTCAGAAGGTGGCAGCAGTTTATTACTTATTTAAAGCAGATAGTTTCTCCTTGGTAATGTATGTCTGAGTGTAAATAAACACCTAGGTTTAATTGTTTACTTCTTTACTGCTTCATTGTTCTGACTTTCATGGATTTTCTTTAGGCTGTAGAGTTGCAAATCTGAATTAATGTTTATTCCTGTCAATAATATTTTAGATATTTTATTCCTAACTGCTAAGGAAATGAAACTTTGGAAGAATTTGATTTTCAAGCAGAGGGCGTTAGAGGTTCATGAAGATACATGGCAGATTTCTAGCATATTTTACCTTTTCTAAGGATGCATGCCCATTTTATTGTCTAAAACGTGTGCTTCATACAAATGTGGGATAGCTAAAGAGAATGGTAGCTTTCTCTTCCAAAAAATGATGATTAGATAACATATATACTCTTTATATCTAAACAGTATCTGCCAGAGAAGTACAGTATTTCAGAGTTCATGAATATTCATGTGGCCAACCATCTGTTGATTGGTTTTAATCCTTAGTCGTATTCAAAACCCATACAACCATCAAATTTGGGAGGAAAATGTGAGTGCATCTGTTTTCCTTCTGACAGGCTCTTTCTGAAGGAAGAGAAGAATAGGAAGAAAATAAAGTCATGATAGGAAGATAAGTAAATAGGATGGAAAGAATGGAGAGAGTGGAAAGGGAGCAGAAAGAAAAGGCTTCCAAGGCTTTCTTGTTTAAATTGCTTTCCTGTGGAGTAGTGTGTGCATTTTTGTTGGAATATGTGCCCAAATGAGAAATACCTCTTCCTTTATATTTGGGGTCTTCTGGACGCTCTATAAACAGTTAACACAGAATGCAAATCTTATCTGCAGAAAACATGTTGTTGGGATGATGCTGTCATTAAACACACTTGCTCCATTCCAGCTTGTCTATAAGAATCTGTCACCTAAACAGCCACGATGAAGGCAGATCCTCCCGGATGCTGGAATGGCCCCCTGATTGACAGCTGAGTTTGAACAGTTTGCTCACCGATGAATTGAAGCTACAACCTCTGCTTTGTAGCAGGAGATTCAGGTTTGAGGCTGTGAGAGTAAAGACAGGCATTCGTCAGAAAATAGAGAGGGTAGGATGGCAAATTCTAGTGGTGGGAGCAGAGGAATTACAGGTATTAAACTCAGCTTTTGTGTTCTGTTGTTTTCTGGTATTTCCTGTTCTTCCCAAGCAAAATTGTTAAATGTTATAGCACTGGTGTTACGAAAACACCAGGAGGAATCATTATTCAAATTCCTAAATGAAAAATGCAACCATGAAAATGTTTTGTATCATATTGATTATGTATACGCCCTGCAGTGCTGCAAGTTAAAAAGGTAAATTCAGTTACAGTTAAGATGATTTTAGTCCAGATGTGGAAAACAGTTTTGCTTATTCACTTTAAGAGGAGAAAAACAGGCAAGCCCCATCTTGGCAGTGTGTGTGAGCGTGCATAGTTTTGCTTGTCTCTTTACTGCTACATTAAACACCAGTGTGTGAAATGCATGAGCTCTGCTAGCTATTTAAGGGGAGTATTACTATCAAAAGTCCTTTCTTTTCTGCATGTCTGTCTGTATTTTCATCATGCCTAACACACAGCAAGTATCTTACTAAAACGGGGAAAGAAATAGACGTGGAAAAAAAAAAAGGCTTGAGATGGTTTTTAGAGCTCTTTCTCACTAACAGCAGTGGTAAGGATGACGTGAAGGAAGGCACAGCACGTGACTGCTTTCACATTGGTGTGTGCTGTGATTGCTTCTCTGCCCAGATACTGCATAATTGACTGCACAGCATTAGCCGGATACCACGTGGTTGGAGAACAGATACGGTGAAGGGAAAGGCGCCGAGGCTTTGCCACAGAGATGAATCTTAAGAAAACCCTCCGTGTAAAACAAAGATGATGGGTAGGGATAAGGGGCATGATGTTTTTATAAGGTGATGATACACACTGTATTTATTCCCTGTTTTAAGGTGAAATTTACTGTTGAGGAGAGGTCACGCAGTGAGTGCCCTCCTCACTGCTCAGGCATAGGCATTACTGAGGTGAACTGATTGATTTGTTGAAATTAAGCATAGAGGTGAGCAGGGGAAAAACAGGAGTAGCAGAAAGCTCAGCAAAAGAATCCTAATATTGCTGCTAAAATACTACCACTTTTTCACTATAATTCTAGGTAGGATCTTGGAAAAATGCAGTTTCTTTCCAACATGGAATGCAGCAAACCTTCCTTCAGCAACTTTCTGGTCAGTGCAATTGCACTGGCAATTGCTTCATGGGGCAAGAGTGATGTAAAATTGCAGTCTGGGAGGTGAAGGACAGCAGTGCTTTTCTTTTTTTTTTCTTAATTATGCTTAAAATAAGCAGAGAGACTCCTAGAAATACTTTTCTGGGGAAGAGGAAATGAGAGCAATACGTTTTTAACTGGAACGTCAGCCAATTCTGTGGAGATGTATTACCTCTGATAAACAAATAGTAGAAACTTGATCCGACATCAAGCTCCTAAACAGCACCATTAGTAGGGGAATGGTTCAGAGAATAAAGACAGCCCAGCATTTTTCACAGTCGGCGTCTTTAACCTTTGCAGGGAACACTCTGCTCATGTTTGCACAGAAGCGCAGCGATTCGTGCTTCAAACTTGTAGCTAGGCAAAGATTTGTATCATCTGTGTCCGCTGTCAGGCAAAAAACATTTTCTCTGTATATTCAAATCACAGAAAAGTATTTCGTTTGCAGGATGAAGTGCAAAACTGACAGTCTACATCATTTATGTCTGATTTTTTGGGAAATATACAAAGCTTCAATATTATGCGTAAAACAAAAGAGGATTGCTTCCCAGAAAGAGCCTATCTAGCTGAGAGTTTGGCTCATTGCTATTTCAGCCATGTGTTCTTGTGCAGTATGGTATGTTGATTGAAGTCAACGAGGTAACAAGCTCATGAATAGGGAGTCAATGGAAGCTGGGGTAGCCTTGACGTTGATCAATAATGTCAAGATTTTCTAACAGTTTACAAAATAGTCCCATGCTTTGCAGATGTTGCTGAATTAGCAAATAAACTGGGCATGACACTCCTCCCTCTGCTAGTAGCCACTCACGATTTTCCATTTAAAGGGCAAAAAGAAGCTAGTTCTCTATGAGCAGTTTTACCTGGATGGCTCATTTACCCATTTTCTGAATGCCGTGTGCTGCTGTAAATGAGTGATTTAGAACTTCATTGTCCTCCTCATTCCTGTTTGGCAGTTTCCAAAATCTTCAGGCAATTCTTGGCTTCAGGGACATTCATAGGGGCAGTAGAGCCCCTCGACTGTGGATCTGCTGATTCTACAGAACCCAGAAATACAGTAATGCTCATGTTTTACTCCCCAGTAACAGCAGAAGTAATGAGCTCACCGGACAGCTCGATCTGCGATGGAACATGCCAGCATCCTATGCAGCTGCTGCTGCTGCTTAAGGCTTCCTTTTAACCTACATTACAAAATACAAAACTCATTTTATACTCACATCTACCTCAATTTTCCTTCCAGATGCTTTTCCCTTTTTTTTTTCCTGCGAATGAGAAACAGCAGGAATGACTAACAACCACTATTTATAGCTTTAACCCGTTGCATTACAGCTGATTGCTCTCCAGATGATTTTTCTAAAGCGAGTTCATGGATAAACCTTTGGTGTTTAATGTGGAGGACTCATTGGCTAGGACTTAATGAATCAGCTACTATGTTGAAAATACAACCTGAATTATCTTGGGGTTGGGGCTATTGCTTATTTTCCTACTACCTTCAGTGAATGCAGCCAGGATTAGATGGAAAGAAAATCAGATACATGTTAAAATTACTTTAGTTATGGACTTTCATGATTGAAAATAGAGAAAGACTGTTCTTGGTCTTCAAATATTTAATTATTAATCATTACTGATAGCTCGTGGCCTTGTTACATACTTCTATTTGCCTAGCAACTGTTTTGTCAATAAAGAAGTGCCTAATGCATTTTTTGTTACAGGCATAAAAAGTGAATTTGTGATAGCTGGAAGCATTTTTTTTTCTTAGTCTGAAGGCACAGAAACAAGTGCCAATAGATCCTCTCCCTTTTGCAGGGCAAAGCACATAGCTTGTCCTCCCAGGGAAAAACTTCTATTAACTGGTAGACTTTTAGTCATAATCACAAGTTACGTCTCTTATTTAGGAGCTGAAAATACTGATAGATATCTACAAAGGAAGGGCTAGGAGAGATAAGTTAATCCACGTTAACAACACACTTTGGGCTCATTGCATTGATTAATTCAAGAATATATTTAAACACATTCTTGCTGACTTTTCTTCACTCTGTGGTCACAATGCAATCCCTTGTATTTCTGGACACTTTCATATTAACAGCTGTTACTATCAAAAGTCACACAAACAAATGGATTTTAGGTGTGTTAAGACTTGCTTCTAGTTTGGAGCTCTTAAGATACACGATATAAACTATAGAGATGTGACGAGGACATTTTTGAGGCATGATCTAGATCTCTATGTAGATGTTGGAAACCCAAGTCACAGTGAGTGTGTCTTCTGAATGTCCTGAGCACCTTTATAAATGGCTTTCATCACATGGTCAGGAGAGTGCGCCTGGATAACTACATGTTTTTGAATCCCCATTCACTCAACAAAAATTCAATGTCTTCTCTGGGACATTCTGACTTCTCTGTCTCATTCTTGGGAGAACTATCCAACTCTATTGCTTAATTAAATCAGCCTCACAAATCTTACAGCTATGCTCGTTCAGCTTGGAGCCAGAAGAAGTTTCTCTGATCCTGCAAAAACTTCCTACCGGATGTCAAGGAAAGGTTTGGATAGTCAGTGGGTTTGACCACTTACTTGAGAGGTAAATGAAAGTGGTATAGGCTTTTTTGGATATGTTTCAGTCGCAGTCAGTAAAAGCAGCCTGCTTTGTTTAATGTTATTAAAAATATCCATCCTCTCATTCATTAGCGTTTTCATTTCTGACAGTGACTTTTTGATCCAGAGAAGAGAATATTTTTCCCCTCTCTGTTTCCAGGAAACAGGGAAGGAGAATCATGTGACTTAAAGCAGTTATGACAGACACAAGTTAGTGTTTTAACTATATTATAAATACCTTCTGTTTATAAAACTGTTACTCAGCCCATATTTCCAAGAAGAAAATAGGCAAAATGTATTAAGTCAATCCTCTCAGCTTCAGCAGCAAATGATTCTTATTAGAAATAGTTTCTGTGGGTGGATATTCTGCTAAGATATATATCGGTTTGGTGTTTTTTCAAGCACTGTGCCATCAGCCATTTCATGGTTTGCTTACAGCTTGCATATGCTCTAACTGCACCACGGCAGCCACACAGAGGGAAGGACTTTGCAGTATTCTTTTTTAACATTGACATTAAAAAGGCACCTCAGCTTTGCTTACTCACTTTTCATGAGCTGTTACTGAAATTGCAAGTCTGAGAATCATTTTACTACTATTAGTTGCTATTTGATATGTCCTGGAATGGAATATCATATCAGGGTAAAGGCTCTTTAAAATCTCATATTTTATTCCATGATGTTTGAGCCATTTCATTGTGAGGTTGTAGATATTTGCCCTTTGTCTCTCCAGCAGTCCAATATAGAAAGGACTGACAGATATATTATGCATTTAAGTACTCCATAAGCATCCATTGCCTGTTCATTAAAATTAACATGACTGTTCACAGGCCAGCATGGCATTTGGTTAAGCCAACACTTAGTTAAAAACTTATTCTTAATGGAGTTTGGGGTTCTGCCATATATTGCATCATTTGTTACTTGATTACAACTCATATATCCTCCTGCTTCATTAGGCTAATTTCGATCTCTTATTAAATGGTGTATTATTTTAAACAGCTTATCAATAGCCTGCAGCATGTACCCAGTAAAACATTCTCTGGTAATAATGCCAAAAGATTGGCAAACTGTCACCCTCCCCATGCAAGGAAGACCTCATGGCCTTTTAACATTCACAGAGTCAAGCACAATAGAAATATCTGCTTAAACAACGTCTGTATTTAATGGTGTATCAATGTGATTTTTTCCTTAAGTGAACTCCTGGGAACCTTGAAGCAAATCCTCAGTACAGGTTGCTGTGCTCTCTCAGCATCCTGATCAGGATGTTGTGGAAGCAGAACCTGGCCAGATAGAAGAAGAGATCAGAAGACAGAGATGAAAAAAAAATATCTCCCTAGAGAAGAGATAAGTCAAATCTGCAGCTTTGAGCAGAAGGTGAGACCAGGAAAGAAGTGGCTCTTCTGTGTTTTGAGGGTGAAGGAAATCAATTGATTCTGTACTGCTAGCTAAAATCTTGTGGTCTACTCGCTTCTTCCTCAGTTCAAGTACTACAAAAAATACACAGATTAGGGACACAGTTAAGCAGGTGTCCTGGCAATCCTGCATGTACCACAGAGGGCTAATTCAGATTTCCACCTGCTTTTTCCTCCTTGCTGGGATGTGCTAGTCTCCATAGTCTCTGCTTTGGGCACAAGGAAAGGGTTTCTTTGAGCTTTATGTGGCTTTTCATTTTGCTTTCTTCACCGTATAAGCAGCCTACAAGCAATGGCAGTGCTGGTATTTGACACTAACTGCTCATGCTCATGTCATCACTGTCTTGGAGGATAATATGTATCTGGAGTAATTCTTTGTTTTAATAGGCTTTGGGTTTTGTGTGTACATATATGCACATATATATACACAGATATATATAAATGGACTTTCTTTTTTTTTCCCCAGAGAAGACAAGGCTCAAGCGTAGTGTCTTTTCTGAAGGGTGGAGTGTGGTAATATGGAGGTGGATGGACATGGACAGAGGTGGATCTTGGTGGCTGCACAAGTTCATTCTTTAGCCTTAGGCTGTGTCCTGGAAGGATGAAGTGGCAGCTGGGTTTATCATTCTAATGGGAAGTGCCACTTTATACTACAGCCTTCATGCCTTGGACGAACACATGAGAAGCAACAATGGCTCCTCTCTTCTATTTTTAAATAACAAGAACAGAAAAGTGAAATTAATGTTAAAAAGTCTAGGTGCTCGATATCCATCATCAGCTGGGGTGCTGCCAATGGTCACAAGGTTGTAAGCTTCTCCCTTGTTAATCTGACTGTTGACTTTAGTATGGGTTAAATGAATTGTTAAAAAAAATAAAGCAGGTTTGTATTTGAAGGCTAAGGTAAGGAGAACAGATTACTGTAATAATTGCTCTAAAAGAAGCATCTTATATCTGTCCTCAGAAGTTGTGATTAACCTGTATGAGGCCAGAGCTATGTATTATAAATGAACAGAAAGCATCCAAGCTATTTGTAGATGAGACAACTTACCTATTTTAAAACAGCCATAGAGCACTTGGTACGGTCTTTCTAAGCATAGACTCTAAAGCCTTTCATTTTAAACAACAGTTGCATGATCAGTAATTGTAATATACTGCTGCAGACCGTCATTACCGTACTGTGTATTACCCCTGTGACTACAAGAATAACTCAGACAGGTTTCATTTACTGTTGCTTTACATTTCCACACCACAATAATATGCTCTGGTAACAGGTTAACAAGCTCTCTCTGCTTCCTTTCTTCTTGTGTGAAAAGATTGAACAGGCCCTAACAAACACTCTTCAAATCATCTAGTATCAAACTCTTGCAATATTAATAATGTTCCCTGCTCATTTGCAGTTCTTCTTTTCTATCAGTCTGTAGCTTTAGGGTCACATTCAGAAACCTTTTTATAACTCTTGACTGGATGCTACTTTCAATCTACTCCCTCTGGAAATTATATTATATTCACATATTTCTGTGATATAAATATGTACATATGACTTCACTAGAGATGAAGCTGAAGCTCTGATCCCTAACGTTTGCACTGAAATGTTGAGATTGCTTATCATTATCTACAAGTAAAAATGTAAATTTACATGATCCCTAATTTACATTATACTGAAGGAACATATAAGAAGGGAATAGGAGTAATGAGAATTGCTCAATAGATATCTTTTTCTTTATGGTTAGGAAATACATTTTAGAAGTATGTTTCTGGCCAAGTCATTTAATATATTACGTGTTGGGCACATAAATGAAAATCAAGAGAAGTCATCTCTAAAGCTCTGGAGAGATACAGTATGCAGAATGCTCTTCCAGTTTGCTGAAGTATCCCATTGCTTAAATATTTGCTTTCAATGAGAATTAAGCTACTGTCTAGTGTGTAGGAAGCATGGACTGTGCCTTTCTAATCTGATTATCTGTTCTTCTATGAAATCCCTTTCCTGAGCCAATCTTTCTGAAATCCCAAACTGCACTCGTAAACTCTACATGAATTTATTGCTGAAAGGAATCTTCCTCCATTTCTGATGTGTCACAGGAATGTGAGGTTGTAGCTAGAGCCAGCCAACTAACTCCTGAAATGAGACAGAGGTATTTTTAAAAACACTAATAAACCTGCAGTTTTCTCTGGTTCTACCTATCTCTAGCTAAAACCATCCTCTGTGGCAGTGAATAAAGAAGGGCTAAAGTCAATGAGGTAGATGAAAATCTATTTAGAATAAAGAAACATTGAGTCGTGAAGTTATTTGACATAAAGATGAACCTCATGAGACCTCCAATATAGGGCCATTGCTTAGTATTCCAGCCTGGGCAAGCTAGGGGCTGAAGCTGAATTCAGTTTCCCTTTTTTCAGAGTATCTGTGATTGTGTGGGATGTAGAGGCACAGGGGCAGAGGCCTCGAGGGCACAGAACAGGATACAAAGGGAGAGAGAGGAGAGGGCAAAAACCTCTGACTAGCCCAGATTAGAAGCAGAAAAGCTGGTGTTTTGGGGGTTGCCAGGGGCAAGAGAGAGCAGAGCTTGTTGTGGGTGGCCAGCGACTCTTCTAGGATACTTGTGTGCTTCCAACAAACCCAACCACCCCCAGCACAGCCCTGCTGCATGCAGCTGTGCATCTGCATGCTGCTCTGCAGCAAGGTGTACCCCTTTTCTAAGTTTTTCTTGAGTTGTCTAAGCTTAGGAATCCCATGTGGATTTCTGGAGAGGTTATGGGCTTCCTGGAGACACAGGGTGAGGAAATAGCCCAATTATGCTTAACCACAGACTTTCCATAACTGCCAAGCATTCATGTGCAGGTGCTGAACAAAGGAGCCTGGGGGAACTGAGGCAGAGAGTCTCCAAAACCTGCAAAGAAAACTGCAAGCAGAAGAGTCAGCCTCTCCCATTGATGGATGCCAAAGAAAGAGTTAAGCAAAGTTAAACTCAGATGCCAGAGGCACATGGATATTTGGGTCTCCGTGGTTAAATGACGCGCTGGTTATGGAGGATGAGGTGAGACCCCCACCATTCTCCCTCTAGTTTGCAAAACCAAGGAGCTCATGAGAGCACATCAAGTGACTGAGTCATAAATCAGCAGACTTTAGCAGCAGATTAGAGCAATAAAAAATAAAATAGAGAACTTGACTCTAAAATTGTGGCCGTATTTCCAAAATGGTTGGGAACCTTCTCTGCTTATGCTGCACAATTAACTATTCTGCATTTCTTGCTAAATTTAGACTAATTGAAGTAAACAGTGATGCACAAAGGGAGAATTGGACAACTCAATTTTTAGATATTAATAATTCAGAACCATATTTGAAAACAACGGAGGCATATATACAATACATCATCTCTTTTTTTTATGATACCCTCCCACTGACTATCCACCCACACAGAGATGCTGTTTCTGCTTGGAAACAATATAGCAGCCTCATATCCGAGACTCGTTTAAGTACACAGATATACAGGATTCACTTACAAGAATTCAGTGTTTTATGTGCAACCAGATGACTCATTCTTTTCTTTCCTTTTTCTTGTCATCAGATCAGCTCCAGAGTATTTAAACTTGGTATTGGCAATCCTTCATGCTTAGGATAATAGAAACTGTGTTTATCACATTACACAAAAATAGAGAAAACTCTTTTTAACTAATAATTTAAAAATATTATTTTAGGATAAAATTCTGTCACAACCTTTCCATTATGTTCATCATCTCAGTGCTTTTGTATTGTCATTATTTATCTTGCTCTCCATTTAGGGCATGCAAAAAGCTTTTTGCTTTGGGTTCAGTCTGACGTAGCCTCTGCACAATTACACCTGTGTGCTCTGTCTCATGGTGTCTCATGAGCAGAGCAAGCCCTGGATGCCAAGGTAGTTGGAGCACCAACAACTGCCCCAAGGAGAAAAGAAAGCAAGTAGAGGTGGAGGACACATATGTTAGGGAAATGTCTTTACTACAGTCCTGGACAGCGGTTTTATTTAAGAATTGATTCTTTAGTTGCCTTTCACCCACTTCAGGAGTCATTTAGCTGGAGTGCAATGGCTTCATATAAGGCTTCGTGCTTGCCCATGCTCCTGAGCTGCCTGGAGATGCCTGCAGTGGCATGATGAGCATTGCTGTGGCTACGCGCCTACTTCTTCAGCAGCAGTCATCCTGGGCATATGTAGAGCCGAGGAAAGATGGAAGTAAGATTGTTTTCACTTTCCTGAGCTCCGTCTAACTCCAGAAAAGATTCAGCAAGAGAGGGTTGACAACCTAAGGTACCAAATTGAACCTGTAAGAAACAGATGGAATTCCAGCAAGAAACAGGACTGAATTCAGCAAAGACCTGAGATACTCATCAGGTGGAAGAGGTAAACAGCTCAGCCCCTTCAATGGAATTGTTTTAGGTTTATCCTGATGAAATGATCAGAGTTCAGCTGAAGGGAATTTTCCTTTCTTTTATAGCTATCTACTTATTTTTCCTGCTGCCCAGACCATCTGTTCCATTGGAGTGTATGCCATCATTCACACACCCACTGAATGCCAAATTAATCCAAATCACACAATTTACACCTCCCTTCTGACTTAGACCAAACTTTATTTTATACCAGCAAAAACTACATATCAGAGCAATGTTTCTAACTCCTCCACCTTACTTCTGAGGAGCAAAACATAAACTTTGGGCCTGATTCTGATCCCCTAGGGATTCAGGACAACTTGAAACCATGAGAACTATGATAGCTGGACCCAGCACAGCCCCTCAGTGGCAGCTGCCCATCGGGGAAAGATGCAAGAGTGGAGGACACAGCAACGCTATGAAGGACCACTCTGCCACGCTCCTGAGATCTCAGCTTAGGGAAATTCTGCCTCTTTCCGTTCAGTAGTCATCAGATGGGTTCACCTTCATGGGACTATGAAGGATGTCTGCATCTCTTTTTAGCCCAAAGAGAATTGCCCTCAGTCTCCTGTGGCAATGAGTCATGCAACTGAACTATGGCTGTTTGAAGAAACATCTCACTTTGAACATGTCCCTTTGAACATGTCATTTGATGTTCCTGATGTTTCTGTGTGGGATATAGTGAATACTTATTTACCCTTCGTATCCTCCTAGATGCCTATGATTGTTTAGGATTTGTCATACCCCTCCACCATATTCTTATCTTATGGATGAAGGCTCCTAATTTGGGTAATCATTTGTCACATGTGAACTGTTCCATACTTTGGAACATCTTTTTTTTTTTTCTTTCTCATCCAATTTTGAGTTGGGAGGAGGGAGAAAGAATATCACACACTACTCAAATGCAGTCATGTCATGAATATAGACAGTGACATCATGGTATTTTCTTTATTTCCTAGCCTTTGATTTGCCTTTTTAAATGCTACTGAGCACTGAGCTGACATTTTCATAGACCTATTTATAATAACCTCAAGATTGCTTTCCACCGTGGCAATAGCTATTTTGAAACTTAACATTGCATACAGAAAGTTGTTTTTTTATCCTTCTCTCAAATACATTATCTTACATTTATCAATATTGAATTTGGCTATCTTTTTTATTTCCAAGTCAGTCTATATTATGCCATCCTGCTGCAGCTTTTAGCAGATGGCTTTAAAATTACTACTTTGAATAACTTTGTATTGTCAGCAGACTTACTTCATCTTGTCTCATTTTCCAGGTTGCTTATGACTAGACCAATCAGTACATATTCCCTTGGGACTCCACAGGTGACCTTCCACCACTGAGAACTCAACTCTTTGCTGTAATCCCTTGTGTCTTAGCTTTTAACCATCTATTTCTCCTTTGGAGCACTGTCTTTCTATCCCAGTACAGATTGGCCTCTTAAGTTCCACTTTAGTTTTGGCCTGCAGAAAAGGCAGCCTGAAGACTTTTAGACCCCCTTCCAACTACAGCTCAAAAATTGGCATTTCCCCTAATGGTCCTGAGGCTGCTTGGGACAACCTGCAGTTCCACGTGTGTGCCTCAAGGAGGTCTGCACTCAGACTGTCAGTGGAGTGATACAGTTAGCTGTACTTTGGGGACTGGACTTGTTGATCTGAGTTTAGTGTGAGAAGGGTTATGGCCTGCAGAGATGGGGTTCATTGAAATGTGAGGTTGGGAGGCATCTAGCCCACAGATCGGCCATTGGCAGATCTGTAAATGTGGGAGGAAAAAAATAACAATCGCTCCAGGAAAAAAGGGCAATGGAGGCAATTACTGAGTGAGACAATTAACGAGACAGTGCTTCGCTGAATGTCAAAGCAGCTGCCATTTACTGTTAGGAATAGTAAAATTAATTGCAACCAAAGATATTTAAAAATACTGAACTTTGTAAATAAGGTCTAAATGCACACCTGTCATACAGGGCTCATTGGCACATGATATTGCTACAATTGAGATTTCATCACACCTCCAATCTCACATGGGCTCAATCACCCTGCCCTGTTACAGTTTGGAGTTTTCTACTCGACTATTAAGAAATAGTTTTTTCTAGTGATAGTTCCTTTCTGTTGCCCAGTATCTCTGCTTATTCTTAATATCCTTTTTGATGTGGCTGTTCATTCAACAACATCTATGGCCCTTTCTTCCAGCTTTTTTCCTTTTCTTGCCAAGTAAGTTCTGTATAATTTTTTGTCTTTTATTTGAAAAACTATAGAGTGTTATATTCAATCAGTTCTGTGAGATCCTTGGCTCATCTGATTTGATTTCCTAGTTCTCTTTTTTAATTGGATTTTACTGGTTTTTTTGTGGTGAAGAACCTCTGGCTTTAACTGAACCAGGTCAGTCAGCTCCAGGTCACTCAAAATACTTACACATTTTAAATAAAATGTAAGCAGAGCACAATAGAATTAAACTTGCTGACCTTGAGTATGAATCAGTGAGGGTTAAAAATGACTAAGGCAGGTAAGACTAACCTTTTATTTGCAAATGAGGGGGTATCTGGCAAAAAGTCATTTTAAAGTCTACTGAAAAGATTTTGATAAAAGCTTAGCCACAATAGGTATGTTCTCAGAGAGAGCCCCAAGAGCAGCAACATTGCTGAAACTAAGTATGGAGCAATGGCATGGGCTTGAAATACCTCCCAGGATGCAGCAGAGCAAAGCTCACGTGGAAATGGCTGTAGCTGAGATTTCATGATGGGAGATGAGAAGATGAATGTAGAAATGGTCCCTGTGTGCAACTGTGTTCCCTGAGAGAAGTGACTACGTGTTATGAGCCAGGAAATGGGGATTTTTGTTTCAGACAGGTAATGGTGACATCAGCTTTAGTCAGAAGAAACTTGAAAATCTAAGTGAGGGAAACTCTGGGGATGTCTATTACATAAATTGCAGGTAGACATGACTCAGTATAGCCTCTTACTGCTGCACTATCATCTCCTGTGATGGAGCTGGGTAATTTGCTCTAAAGGCAGCAAAATAAGGTGTCTGTTCCAGTGCTGCTAGTGATAGAGCACCATCAGCACATGAACAGCATCCTTTTAGGAAGATGTAATAAAACACCACTGAAATATCCAGAAGGGGAGGAAAAAAAAAGCAGAACACTGGAAAACAACAATTTGAAAGAGAAAAAGTTGATATCAGGCCTTGAGACCCCCCACCAGACCTGCCTGCAGAGGCAACCTGGATGCCCCCATTGAGCCCTGTCCCCATCCCCAGACCAGTTGCTGCCCTGTGATGCTGCAGCAGTGCCAACTCCGACTTCTAGACATGGGACCCCATCACCCCAGCCCTGTGGGGGTGCCCAGTGCCCTGGACTGGGGCTCTCTGGCTGCTCCGGTGTCCTGCGCTCACTGTATTTTACTGAATGGACTTTTTTGTCGATAAAATTACAGGTATCCAAATCTTTCATATAAGACTGAGTATAATCTCCTAAACAAGTACATCTGGGATTGTTTCACTCTTAAACATACAGTATTTGTGTCCCTTT
>JAUBOD010000386.1:1235583-1250279 GCA_032353885.1 Nothura maculosa
GTAATCTCGATTGTTCCATTGATAATCTCAAATCTTTTGGTTGAATGTCAGCTTCATTTCCCATGGAAAGAAACAGTGTGGATACTGAATATCTCTCCATTTCAAATCTTGTGTTTGGAAAAAGGAATTTACGTACCTGTCGTGGGACAATGTATGCAGTGAGATTGAGGCTGGGTAATGCTCAGTGACGCCACCTGAACATAAGGCAGCTGCTTCTGGGAGCTGATCTACAGTGGTCCAGGTAGCAGGTCTATATCTCTTTGGAAAAGACATATTTATACATCAGGGTTTCTTTGGGGAGAAAAATACATGGTTGTGAAAACAGGACTCTTTAAGCCAGCAATCCTCCTAGTTTTATTAAAGGAAGACCTTAGTGGTCAGAGTATCTGGCAACTGGCCTTGTAATAGAAAATATCTGTAATGTGCTATCATAATGTTTAGGAGTTGTAGCATTGAAAAATGAACTGCCGTTAGAGTATGGTCCTAAGGGTTAATCAATTCCTTTTATTGTCTAGTAAATTTATACGCTTCAAAGTGGCTAGCTGTGGGTTTCATCCTAAATGACGCTGAGACCAGGAATCCCACTGAAATCAAGTAACTCTTTCTCAAGCCATATGCTCCCAGAACTCTAGTGCTCCTAGATGGATCAAAAAGGAAGAATTGCAGAATTTCATTAGTGAGAAATATTGCAGGACTATGCAAGCTGATTCTCAGTGGGTAGAAGAAGACTGTAGCGCATAAAATACATATATTTTTTCAATCGGGAACTGAGCAAATGTGAATGTAGACGAGGAGGGTGGGTTCTGACAATTGTCAGTGGACTGGACTTGGTAGACGTGACGGTAGAGCAGAGCAGAGCTCACTCCATCCAGGCAGGTGTTCTGTCTGTGGCAGACGCCAAATATCAGCAGATTCATCTGTAGAAAAGCAAACAGCAAAAACAGAATAGCTTCTGTCCATGCTTCACTTTGTGTGTGGGCTAATAAGACCAAGAGGGGGAATTATGCGACTGAGCCAGAGAACGGAGCTGCCTGACAGATTGCAGGCAGATGTAAGTCTGCTCTGCTGGTGCTCCGAGCTGACTGAAGCTCAACTAATGTATTCTGCTTCTCCAGCAGTCCTATTGCATCAAGCTCAGTGCTGTGCTGATAATGCAGTCACGTGGCGTGTGCATTGAGACTGGCTTCATTCCTACCAGCTTGGAGCAAACTTGCATCTGTCTTCAAGATGTTGTGTAGAGAGATCTTCCTTGCAGGCCAGCACTTCTCAGCCTGAACAACATGGAGCTGGGTGTACTCAGAGCAGGAGGGAAAGGATCAGGAATTCTCTCCAGCTCTTTGAAGCAGAAGGGGGTTCAAAAGATATGTGGTTTTCTATGGACCACCTGGAATGGGTCACAATGAGTGAGAGCAGATGCTAGTTTGACTGACAAGGGATGATGCGGCCGGGCCCCAGGAATCAGATTATATAGATTATATACTTAGTATAATTATTCCCTTTTCTAGCATATTATACCCATGTGAGGCTGTCCCTCTTTATTTCTGTGACATGTTTTCCTACTTGTGATACAGAGCAACCCCATAGCTCTATCATCACAGACATGCTCATGCAGATGCTTTGAGAGCTTCTGGTTGGATGTGAGATGTCATTTTGTCTTAATAATGGAAATATTGATTGATCCATAAATTATGCTGATTATAAGTCAGAGCATAGCATAAACAAAGGAGATGACTAGAGGGCTTTGGAAAGAATATACCTGCCTTTTTCTAAGCAGAAGAAATCTTAACTCTTTATTTTCAAGTATAAATGAATATACCTATGTGCACCCACAGTTAACTTCTAAGTATCTCCTACTCTAAATTTAAAACTTCAGATAGTAACTACTTTAAACTTCATTTTTTGGACTGAAATACATGGTGAGTATCTAATATTTTCTTATTCTCTAAGTGCCCTATTTTACTAGAAGTCCTATTAATTTTAAGTTCAGAGGAACTATCCAAATCGCACAGTCATTGTAAACACAAAAATATTGGGCAAACTCAATTTGCCTTTTTTCCTAGACAGTACATGCTGCTGATATAAAATGAGAATGGATTTTTCTACATTACTATTGCCCTAATATGTAAATGACTGTTCTTTCTTATACAATGGAAATGTCTTGTTAAGCTTAAGCAGATTTTATTCAGTGTCAAAATGTGTCTACAATTTCCATCTAATTTTCCAGAGAAAAGAATGTTACAATTGCAGACATGTATAATGCTATCTATTATGGAAATGAAATCAGAGCAATTTTTGTTAGAACAAAAGTATATGTGTGTGTGTTGTCTGTGTGTCTGTGTGTGCTGGAACCTGGCCAGTGACAATATTAAATTATTCACTCACTTTTGTATATTAGCATACTTTAACGTACTTTAAAAATAGTATTGTTTTTATAATGTGTTTTAAATATAATGTTGCAAATGTAGATATTTGTAAGGCCCACACTTAAATTTTATATTTATTTTGTAATTTATTATTTAAAATTCCATGTCTCATAAAAGTGATGCATAACTAAGCTTTCTCCAAGACCTTCACTCATTGATTATAATGCTCCCTCTAGCAGAATGGGGTTTTAAGCACTAGACCTTTCGCTTTCCTGAGATTGCTAGTGCAGATAGAGATGCTGAATGCTTTTACCTCCAGGCACATCTTGTAACTGAATGTGCTCCTTAAATGAAAGTATGTTTTCAATGATTAAAAGACCATATTATATCAGATGTTAGGCCCTTGTGAAGTCATAGGTGACATGTCGTTTGTGATGGAGGCTGGATTCAGGTACTGTAGCTCGTTCTGTAGGTATGCTAAAGGTATGCTTCAGATTACTTCTTGCAATTGCTTATTGCTATAAATTTTTCCTTATTTCATTTTTTTAGTGAAGGTCTTGAACATGAAGATCTGTCTTGAGATAGCTTCTCTAAGGATTTTGTTTGTGATTTATGAAGCAAAAGCATACTTTTCATTTTTGTTTTGATTTCCTCAGCTCTCTGTTGTGGTATCTCAAACATGAGAGTGCAAATCTATGGTTTCAAACTTGGCAATCACAGTTTAATCAGCAGCATTTATTAACAAGCTGAGTAAGTAAACTTACCACTTGAGTACCAGGATATTTATTTTTTCTTCTTGTGAAGAGACAGCATGAAGTGTCCATAGTTTTGCCACTGAGAATTTATCATCCATCAGAAAATGGACAGAAAGCCTCTTCCATCACTACAAAGCAGGCTACACTAGGAGCACTTTGCTATGCTGAAAGTATTCTGCTTCCCCGTAGGTACTTGCCATCTGCTTGGCATCTACAGAGGCAAGAGATGAATGCTCTAGAGAAATACAGTTAAACCTGTAATAATCTTGTCAAGAGCACTGTAAAAGCCCTGGATTTACAGACTTACTCCCTATTACTTCAGTTAAGAACTCCACTCCCTTCCCAGTTGATGCTCCAGTGTTTAACCACCATTAACCACTGGAAGATTTCCCATCTTAAATCTCTCTTGCTGTAACATAAACCCATTCCTTTTTGTCCCGACTTCAGTCACTAAGTAATTATTTCATTCAAATTATTGTGCAATCACTCTTTTACATGATGAAACACTTCTCACATCTCTACCTCTCCATGTTAACCAACTCCATTTTTCTTTTTACCGCACAGCTCCCCTTCTTGCCTTTCCGTAGACTTCCTCCAGGTGGCCTATGTCTTTCCTGAAGTGTCATATCCACAGCTGAAGAGCACTCCAGTTGAGCGCTTACATGTACTGCCTCTCTCCCTTTAAGACTGTTTTTATTCTTGAGATATTCAGCTCTGAAGCTGCCTCAGTAAAATGCATACCTACATGGCATAATATTGAATGCATAACAGAACACAGAGACTGCAAAGTAAGGTTCCTGGAGACCATCTTTTCAATTTTTTTAAGGTGATTTTTTTAAGGGATGTAGGTAACTGAGATCTTCCAGCTAAATAGCAATGAATAACCTATGACATATATGGTATCTGCTGAGATGTATAGAACAGAGAAAGGCACAAATGATCTCTGGCTAAATTCCAAACAAAACATGGCAACATGTGAGAAGGGTGACAAGGTGCTTTGCAAGGTCCTGCAGCAGGTATAAGGAACTTGGGTTTGATGTGGAAAATGAAGGGAAGCTCATTAAAGGACTCGGAGAATTAATATACCTACCTATCTCATACTCTATCCTTCCACACTACAGTATGAAGAATTTAATTCTTTACTCTTGTTTTAAACAACACTAAAATAGCTATCAATGCATTATTTATATTTCAATCCTTTCTACACACCAGAAACATCTAAAGACCCAGAAACAGATCTTGACTGCTGAAAAATAGCAGACTTCAAGTGAGAACACTATGCCTTGCACTACCTTGAAAGAAACGTATATTTTTTGGCCCGTGTTTAAGAAAAAGTGGAGATTCCTATGGGATCAAGTGACTCATTGCACTTGAATTGGGTGTGTACTAAAGTATCCTGAACTCAAGCTTTCTTGAGACCAAGTTAGGAGGGCAGATTTTTATGTGTTGCTATATGCTTGGAAAAGAACCAGGAAATCTCAAAAGCTTCTCCTCTTCTTAGCTGAAATTGTGAGATGTAAGAAATTTAAAAAGTGACAAGAGAGAAGGAGACATGACTGAGTTCAGAAAAGGGAAAACAGTCATAAAAGCAAGATTTTCCCTCATGTCTTTAACATAAAACTATTTGTGAGACACGAAAACCTAGTCTAGAGGGACTGACACTGAAGCAGCAATAGCTTAAATGAGAGGAATCCATAGCTTTTTGGCCCAATTCCCTGCACTCATGCTTTGCTGACAGTTCACAGATCAGTTCACTGCCATAAGAAATGGGTCACGCAGCAGCACTGTAGCCCTGGCAGCGAAGTGGAGCGCGCGCTCGGATTTTGGAATTTGCTCCTGTGCCCAATCCCAGCATCAGAGGCAGCCAACTTTTCACCAGACACTCGGTCTACCCAGCGTGGTAAAGAGATGGATCCACCCCCATGATTAAAGTTCTCACAGATCAGGAGTCCTTTTTGTTTTTACTGCAACTGTTACGCACCCATTTGATTCACATATGAGTAATTAAACTTTTTTTCCTCATCAAAGTGGAAGCTTTAATTGGCCTTGTGCTACATCGTGTGCTGGCTACTATATAGCCAGCTAGATGACTTTGGGCAAAACCAGTGTTCTACAATAAATGGGCATTGTTACTGGCTGTCTGACTCCTGACCTGCTGCTTCTGAACTCCTGCATATTCCAAAACCAGAATAAAGACTTAAGCAGTTTGTATTTCAAGGCTATGCAAAAGAAGTTTATACCTTTTTTACCTACTGCCCTAAATATTTGTCTGTACTGCACATATCCAGTAGGCACAGAGTACGGAACCCATTAAATGTGGTGTTCAATACATATGGCCGAAGGAATTATGTTTAGAAAGCATGGTGCATAGTGTAGGGAAAAATTCCATTTTGTTTCCCACAGATATTAAGGCTGACAGACTGTTAGTTGCATGATTATTAGCTAAAGTGAGCTCCACAGCAATGCTCGAGGCAAAATAATAATAATACGCTGCAGATGCGGCAGGAACAGCACAAGTCAGCACCACCGGTTAGCAGCTCTTTTTCTTATTAGCAGTACATTCAGCTTCTAGCCAGATTTCTTTTCTCTCCTTTTTTTTCTGAATTCTGCCTATCTATCTATCTTTCTTTTATTGAAATTAATTTTTCAAAGCAATACCTAGAGACTATAAAATCAATTTTCTTTAAACAAGGAGATGGATATAGGAAGTTCTTATTTATGGCCTAGGACAGGCAGGTTTGTTTGTATGTTTGTTTGTTTAACATCATGCAGTGTTAAGGTTCACAACGATTGCTGCATTTTTAAAATAATTTATGTGTGTTTATTATTATGATGTATACATCTGATACCTATCCTGATGCCTACGCCTAGGACTGAAATACAAAATTACACTCAAATCCTGCTCATAAAGATAAACCACTCTGCTTTCTATCAACTTTATTTTTTATAACCTGAAATAGAAGAGAAGAAGATAATATGGAATTAAACACATTCTTCATGATCTATATTTCTTACACTGACTGTGGTAATGGTAATAGGTTTTATAGGTTTGCTCAAAGTCAATCAAAAGTGAAACAATCTGTGCTGAGTTGCATTTGGGTCCTGCGGGACATGTCCGTGAAGAAGAGTGAAGTCATATTTCATAATGGCATATTTGAAATGCAGAGTTCAGCCTTCAGGAGTTCACAGGCTCAAGTTATTGGAGTTTAATTCTATTTTTACTTCAGTTCCCTGCTGAAATCAGCTGCTTCTCCATATCATTTTAAATTTTTACTCTCAACCCTCTTCAGCAACACATCCATGACCATCTCTCTCTCAGTGCGTGCTGCCCCGGAGGGCTCTTTCAGACCCCTTCAGAACATGTCTGGAATAGCCCAGAAAGCCCAGAAAACTATGCAAGGAAGCAATATGCACTTCGAAACCAGTCTTTCTCTTCAATACAATGATCAGAGGAAGCGCCAAAACCTTGTGCAACTGCTGTATGAGGCTCATGGACGCTGAGGAGTTTTTTCTGCTTTACTGCTTTAGGAATGTGTCAGAACTCCTTTATTTTCTGTTATTAACCAGGCCTTCTTTCTTAGCATGCCTGCAGTCTGGTTGAAAGTGACTTGATCGTGCAATAGATGCCAAGTGCTTCACTGGTCGGATTTTAAAGGGATTTTTGCTAGAAATGCCTAAATTATGCTCCTTCATTATAGGATAATTGCAAGCATTTGCATTTGAAGCATTAACTGGACTGTATTATTTGAACATTTTCAAGCACTTGTGTTTGTGGATTTTCAAAGCTTCTGGGGGAAGAGCAAGCTGCCAGCTCTGTAAGCTTGCTTGGTGCTTCTGCCTCCTCATATGGTATCCAGCCTCCAGCTCACCCAGTCTCAACACAGTTTCCGTTCTGGGGTCCATATGTCAATGGATGGATTCAGAATTGTGCCCGAAGGAAGTGTTTGGGATGTAAGCACATACTTTAATATTGCCCAGAATAGGGACAGATTGAAGCAGACACCTACTTGCTCTCCTAAGCTGGAGCCTCAGAAATGTGCCAGCACTTCTACCGAGTGATTGCTGATGCTAATGTTAAGCTCATTTACCATAATGTTAAACTCACTCGCCATGAACACTTATATATGCAGCTTTGTAAGAAATGAAGTGTAAACACTGCTGTCAATCAGAATTTTAATTGCCCAAACATGGAAAATCAGTTTAAGATGAAAATGTTAAAGTGAATTCACCTTGAAATGTTGACATTTGGTTGTGAAAATATTTGTAGCGCTGACCCATCTCCACCTGGGTTCTTTTAAAGCCCTCTAGAGCTTTATCACTTCTATGATTTTTTTTTCTGATTCTAAAATTAGCCTTGTAATAATAGAAACATGAGATTTGCTGACAGGCTTCCCAGTGAGCTAGGGTGGGCTGGGGCTGCTATTTTAAGCTCCTGGGTGAGAAAAGTGATTGGTAGTATACACTGAGCCCTGATTCAGCAGGAGCTGGTGCAGAGCCCCCTGCTTCATGTTCAAGCTGCAAAAAGCACTGGAGAGGAACTGGGCTTAAACAAACAGATAGAAATATTTTGAGGCATTAGGAAAAGCTCACTTGTCAGCACGAGGGAGCAGAAGATTACTCAGAAAAGCCCAGGTCCAGTCAGCACCCCAGCTGATGAGAATGGGCAGAACTTCAATGAAATCCATCAGGTTGTAAGGATTGAACACTTACTCAGGATCTGATCTGACATTTGAATGTGAGTTTATTTTAAACCTATATTAAGCACAATGGCTGTCAGTGAGCTATCCTTCTATCTTTCTGTTCTGCAACAGTGAAAAAACATTCTTCCATATTAACTTGATCAGATTGGGAAAATAGTGGAACAAGCTGTTGTGTCCAAAATAGTCATATTTAGACAATCTACACCTATGGCTGATGAGCGACCTCTGCAAAAAAGATATTTCTCTGAATTTAGTAAGTCAACTGGACCTGGAAGTGATTTTTTTTTAATGGTCATTATACAGGTTAAGTTCCCCAAATGGCCTAAGAAAGGGGAATTTTAGAAAATATAGTTAGTAGTTGTTGTTAATGCACTCTCAAGATCTGAAGAATACTGAGATGGATTAATTCCTCTTTTTTTTTCAGTTGCTGCTGGATTTAACTGGAGATTATCTCCTGGCATGACATAAAGTTAAACCTGGTTCAGAAAAACATTCTTTACAGTTACTTCAGTGATAATTCTCTTACTTTATTTTGTCAAAATCAAATTAAGGCAAGTCTAGTGCATCCAAAAGGCGTGAGTGAAGAGCTCGGGGCCAGGGAATGGGCCTCTGGCCTGCACGGCTGCCAGGCCTGACAGCTTTCACGCTCTCCTCCCAGGGAGATGGAAAGAATGATGCAGCTCTGCAGATTTTATCTGTGTGCTGATACCTACTGTTATTATAAGGGAATTTCAGGGTGTGGAGTTAACCCTCAAGAGTCTGTGTATACACATATATTGTGTAGCATACATCACAAAACATACATCCAGAATCCTCTGGTGAATCTTTCTTTTTTGCCTTCTCCTTCAGTTGCTGTGTCCATCGGTGCTCTCCTTGATGCTATTGAAAGTGGAGAGGTTTGGGCTCTCCCACACGCCAGGCTTTTCTCTGGCCCCAAGCAGCTATGCAGAGAGAAGGTCCACACTTTCCTTCAGACATCAGCCTGCTGCCAATGACCCACAGTGTTCCTGGCTAAATGCTAGTTCCTCACAGGCCCTGACTTACACAGCATGTGAGTGTCACTTAATCCTTGAGAATTAATAATCTCAAGGAGGGATAGAGAGGTTTTTTGGCACACAAGTTTTAAGGAAAAAACAAACAAACAAACAAACAAACAACCTCAAAGGAGTCATCTAGGATAGAAGAGTTTAAAAAGAACAAATTCTAGTGCCATACAGGGTTTTTCTTTTTTTGCTTAAAAATTGCATTTTATACCTTGGGGTACCTCATAAGAATAGAGTCTCCTGAGTTTAGAAATAAAAACTGTATGTAGATAATACCCTTCAACTTTAGTATAGAATAAACTAAGTTTAGCCTGAAAAGAAGTCTCTAGAGAAAAGAAAGAGGCAGAGCTTTGTGCTTTACCTCACTGAGTTTTACTTGCATCCAAACTGGCATGCCCAGTCTCTCCTGCAAGTTTATCAGATGCTCATGACTTACTCTAAAGTAAAGAAAAATATATTTTCCCTTGGAAAGTGATAAAGACAAAGCCCTAATCCTACTTTCCAGGTCTGGCTTCCATTCCTCACCAGCCAAAGGAGTGCAGAAAAGGGTCAGAAAGCTGTCCTGTCATTTGTCATTTCCACAGGTGCTAGAGACCTGACGGATGGGGGACCAGGTCTCTACTGAACCTTCCTCCTGCACCCCACAGGCAGGCTCTGAGTTGGAGCTGCAGCTGGAGCAACATCCAAACCAACCAAGTAGACATGGGGGAGAGAAATCCTCCCACGTCTGCCCATGTCAGACTGCCACGGCAGGCAGGAACGTGCTGTGTCCTCTCTCAAAGCAGCGTGGCAGTGTCTGAGGTCTCCTGGTGGCCACCTCAGCAGCAAACCCTCCGTGGGCTTTGCTGGGCACGCTGCCTCTTCCTGGAGCTTGTGGTTTAGCCTCCTTGAGCCAGCCCCAAGCTCTGGGTTTGACTCTGCGCGTTGGCCTGCCCGCCAGAATTTAAAATCAACTTTGATGTGGGTCGTCCCGTTTTTTGATCTTTCCAAACTAAGCTGCATTTTCAGTAACTGCAGATTTATTTTTGAAATGCTGAACACTAATCATTTAGGAATGGGAGGAAAATGGAGATAGAGGGGGAAGTGCATAATTATTGAACAGGAAGAACAAAATCAAAACTTTCAAATCCAATTTCCCATGAGTCTTGAAAACAGCAGTTAAAAAAAAAGAAAAAATGTAAGCTGCCAAAAAAAGCACATAAAAGACCAGCAAAGCTGCACAAAAAACATGGTGTTCCTTTAATAAAACTATGCGTAATCACCAGGCTACCTGACTAACTGGTATGTAGTAACATGTTCACCAAAGCTTGACAACTCTCCCAGTGAGGGAAACACCATGAGCTGAACAAGAACACACACGCTTTGGACAAGCTTTCCTAAAATCCTGATGCTTATTCTATTAGTCAACTTGGTCATTCTGAACTGGTAGACTATTGAATCCCAAATGAAGCAGTCACAGAGAAAATAGAGAGAAACTGAGAAATGCACTTTTAGATAACTAAAGCTGCCCAGGAAAGAAAATGCGAGGACAATATGTGACCTGGTTGGGATCTGCCTTAGAGACTGTAGTTCAAGCCTAGTTAAAGCTAGTTAAACATAGTTAGAGCTGCAGCACTCGCACAAAGAAAAGGATCAAAAAAGCACAAAGAGAGAACTGAAAGTTGCAGCACTCTTACAAAGATGTAAGTTTTCAAAATTTTATAATTATCTTTAAGTGTGTTATGCCTCACTTGAGAGCATCTCTCTTTGTTTCTCCAAAAAAATTAGGTCAAATTTTCTGGGTAAAGGTCTGTGCCTTTGAGGTGAAAAGTAAGCAGTGACATAAGGGCCAGCCCTAAGCAGAGAATAGATCCCTACTCAAGACTTTGATTTCACCAAATGCAACTGGCTCTGCCCCAGAGCCGTAAGTGGAGCAAAACGTCCAATCCTTTTCCAAATAAAATCGCAAGCAGTGTTCATGGGGCCTGAAGTGCTGATGAACCATGAAGATTTTTGTTTTCTGCACTGTGATTGATTGCTAGTGCTCGGTAATGTAAGAAAAGCCTTGCACATGCAAAATGGTTCCCAATAAATACATGGAAAAAGCCCCAAAAGGACAATCAATAAAGACCTGATATTACCTGCTGGGAGAAAAGCGAGGATCAATCTGGCTATAAATGTTGAATTTCCTCCAAATCAAATCTGCTTTGTTATTGATGAGATAAAATGGACCTGAGAAGTGAAAAGGTCTTTTGGAAATCCAAATATCCACTGGTTGTTGGAGATGAGGTGAAGGAAAATAGTGATCAAAGCAAATGTCAAAGGCCTCAGCAAGGGAATAGTTCCTCCACAAGCAGAGGAGTTGTGAGGAAATCTTCAGCTCGCTATAGAAATCCTTGTGATGGTGGTGGTTTCCCCTCCCAACATTTCAAAAATACTGAAATTTGTAATTGAGACCCCAGTTCAATTGCAGTTTTGGGTAAATGCAGGTTAACAGCATTTGTACTCCTGCTTGGACTAGGTACCTGTTACGGCTCTATCGTGGCACTTACTGCTGACAGGACCTCAGGCACATGGGGTCTGGTGTCCTGGTGAAACTTGATGATGAAGCTGTAGCTGTTGAAGAACATACTCATACTGGTGTATGTGTGGTGAGAACACTCATACTGTTGTTGAAGAAATATTGGTAAGTTTGATGTGTTCTCTTGCTGGGATACAGATTATGAGGTGTTCAATCCCTCTGTTTTTTTTTTTTTTAAGATTTGCTTCATTGATATCCTTGCAATATTTTTCCTATAACAGCATCACAGAAAAAGCAATCTGTGAAGGCTGTAGGGAGGCATCTGGCCCCTGTTTATCCTGTTCTTAAAAAGCCACAAAGGGAAGTACTAGACCTCCTTGGGGCAATCTATTTGAGTGCCTCATTACTCTTACGAATATCACAGTGAATCTCTCATATACAAGCACTGGAATTAATGTTGTACTGGTTAATGATACATTACAATCAGATCTGCAACCTTATTTTGGTGAGATTCAGCATTATGTTCTGCAAACTCAGTGCATACTTAGCTGAGTAAACAACTTTACCATCAGTTTAAGCTGACCTATGCATGGGCTACTTCCAGAAAGGGCTATCCCACCTTCTCTTGGCCCATGCCCAAGCATTTATACTTGCTGCCTCCCAGGTGTTCATGCAGCCAGATCATTAGCTTTATTGGGGTCAAGTCTTTCTCTCCTTCCTCCACTTTGCCAGAAGAAAAAAGCTGTTTCCTGGTGGATCAGGTGGGTGGTTGAGACAACTACACAAGCTGCAGAAGTGCTTGTGGGGGCACAAGAGGTAGTGGGAAGGTGCAGCTGAGGGGCTGATAGTGTAGGGTGTAATTGCCCTTTTGGGCAGCAGGACGGACTTAGATGAGCCTCAACCCCTTGTGAAAGGGGACTTCAGGCATTGCAGGTACTTGCATAATGAGCCCACTTCCCCTTCCCCCCAAGAGGTGTCATCTCAAAAAGAAAAGTTGAGCTAAGAACAGGAAAAAGGCCCAGCTTGGTCTCCCTGGAGTTGAATCACAGGCAATCCTTGGAACAACTGTGGGTTCAATGGGTGATGTGGCCTTTCTCCTCTAAGAAATTGTCTCTTACACCAAGGAAGGTCAGGAAGCAACTTATCCAGAGATCAAATTACACTGTTGGATGAAAATAGGATTAGCAAGCTCAGAGATGGGGTAGCACCTCAGAGATGGGGTAGAAAGAAGAGAAAAAATAGCATGAAAAAATGCTGTGCAAGGCAAAGCCCAGTGACCCACATTTACTGTCTAATTCATAGTGCCTGCTGAATGAAAGATGGCTCAGTAGTCCTCCGAAGCTGCTCATTGCTGCAGAAGGCCCAGAAGCAAACAAACAAAACTCAACGAGGGGGAAAGAGCAAAAGACACAGAAATAATCACAGAAATTGTGAAAACAGATTTTTTTTTTCACTCAGAAGACAAAATTAAAAAATAATAACAGTTATAATAGTAATAATAATTCTTCGCTGTATTTACTGTAAAAACACCGATCTGAACCCAAGAGGCTGCTTCCTGGGTTCTGGGGTGGCAGAGAAATTTGGCCCTGCCCTGCACCCTTGGGTAATAGAAAGGCTTTCTGGAGTCCTCTGTTATCAGCAGGGTTCAGTGCCAGAGATCTGCCTTTGTCTTCCTCCCCACCACCCACCTTAGTCTTCCTCCCTGCCACAGCTTCTGCAAAGCACAGCACAGCACACAGTTCTGTGCTTGTATGGATGTTGCTCAGAACTGTGCCAGCTTTTGCTAATGATCCTCAGGACTTTTTGGTATTTTTCTAAATTGGATGGGTATTACTTCAGTATGGCAATTAATGACAGTTAAGCATTAATTGAGAATTAGCATCTGCCAACTTGATATGAAATAGCTCTATCAGGCATTTCGAGGCATTATGGAGATCATTAATTTTCAATTAGACCATTTCAGCTTTGTCAACTGGCGAATAACCTGTGCACGTTGTTTTTCATATTAAAGAAAAGCTTGGCAGTGCAAGAGTGAATAAACATGGCGTGTGCAATAGAAATGCCAAAATCCTGGCAGCTGCTCTGCAAGGGCGAGTACTGCGTGCAAAGCAGATGGCAGGAGAATAAGCACGTAGGAAAATATAAGAAGTGCATTTTCTGTAACTCTTACTACATTTAATTTATTTTTTAAAGTATATAATATAGTGTAATACTTATTAGAGTACGGCAAAGCTCTTTAAAGTAGGTGCCATTCTGAGCATTTGCACAATAAAACAAAGCCAGCTTCAGAAGGAACAGAAGATTGTTGTGAATCATAAAGATGATTTGGAAAGCACGTGAAAAATGCTGCCTGTTCAGCCATCAAGGAAAGCTTCATAGGACGCAGGTTCCAACCTTCCTCTGGGATAATGAAGCGAGCCTGGTCACATGTGTAGCCGAACACTTATTTAATAAATGTTACCATACATTTTCCAAGAGCATTAGTAATCCAAGAGCATTTTCCAAGAGCATTAGTAATAAAAAAAATCCCATGCTTCAATTAGATACGTGTGTATTTCCCCCCACATCTAATCACAACAAACTGAATTAAACCAGACGGGGCCATGGCTGCTTCTCAGCCTTGGCCTGGCGGCCAGGGCACTGCTTTGCTGCACAGACATTCCCGTTGTGGGGAAGGATTATAACCTGTCAAGTCCAAGCCTTAGTCTTTTCCCAGTTGTGAGTCAGTGATGAAAGGGCAGTCAGAGAGTGCAAAAGTAGCAAGAGGAAGATTTGTCATGACTAATGGGGACACACATGGACAGACATTCCAGTTGACTTCGCTGATAATGCACAGATCCTTACGATGATGAATGAGGTTTATGAGTGACAGTATTTGCAAGAAAATTGGAAATAAACAACCTAGCTGTGTTATTAGGAGTAGGGCTTATTTAAAGCCTTCTATTAATGTTGATGAATGTACTATAAATGCTTTGATGTAAAAATAATGTTCTGTCATGTCACGTTAATCTATGAACCTAGAGGATTCACAAATCCCACAGACGGTATATAGAAGATGGGGGTCAGCTGGGCAAAAATACTGTTAAATAGATAACTGGTTATTCCTGAATTCCCTAATGGCATGATAGTTATGACCATTAATATCCTATCTATTATAATAATAGTATTAGACAACAAGCATAATTTGTGCATCTAGACATTGTGCAATATAAAGTACTGCCAATTCAGAAGGAATTTGGAATGAATTTCTCCATTTCTCTGCAGTGAGGACTTTTTCCTTCATGGTTTTTTTTTGTTTGTTTTTAAAGAAACTCCTAAAAAATGACTCAGGTGAG
>JAUBOD010000386.1:1261388-1280127 GCA_032353885.1 Nothura maculosa
TTAATAAAAAAATTCTTCCCTGGTTTTTTTTTTTTTTTTTTTGATTCTTCCCTGCTTCTCTGTACAAAACGTGACTATCCAGGCCCCGGAATGAGTTTTCTTCCATGGAGAGAAGCTGAGAAGGGGATTTCAGGATTATTGCGGGGAATAGCATGCTATTATCATCCATATAAAGATAACAATAGTGCAGTAAGGAATGACCAGGACTTGGTTTTGTCGGGGCTTCAGTAGGAAATCTTACAGTTTCAGAGTGTTCTTCCCTTCTCTCCCCTCCTAGGGAGGGAGAGCCCCACAGTTCCCGAGATGTGGATGCTGGAGTGGATGTGAGAGCCCAAATAGCCAGCTCTGAATACCTAGCATGTAGATACACATGTTTAAAAAAACTCCCTTTCATCTCAAAACCAGTTTCTCAGCCAATTTGTCAAAAGGAGTTGCCCTCCTCAGAAATGTGCATGTGATCAGTTAAACCCGTTTAACTATTCACATCCATGGTCTAAGGGATAGAAAGAGATAAATGGAAACTTTGGCTTAAAAATAAGTGGTGATAATGCTTCTTTCTGTGTGACTTGCCTGTTCAACCTCATGATTTATTAGGCCATCTAGCCTGCAGGCTGGAATAATTTCTTTGAGGTCAGAAGTGCTTACAACTGTTTGCATGAATTGATGAATTCATGTTTGCATGAATTCGTGTTTGTAGTGAGTTATGACTCTCAGCACTGCAGTTAGTGCCTAGCTTTGCTGGCCTTTGGTCTGATTCACATTGCTCAGAAACATGTGGCCTGACGGGCCTGTGGCGTTTGCGTTTGCTCACGCAGAGGCTCCCCACCTAAGCAAGGAGGTTTGGGGTTGGTCAAACCGTGCTCCTCAGAAGTGGTCGCTGCTCTTCACAGCATTCGGATGCCTGACTTGCTGCATGGCAACATTTAGGGGAAAATCTGCCATATTTGTCCTTACTGTAGTTCCTACATCTGACTGAAACATGAGGGGGGCTGCTACTGAAAGGCTAGGCCCTATATGCGGCCTAAAAGATAGGGCCTATATGTGACTGTGTACGCACTATATATAGATAACTTTTCTTGATTCAATTTATAGGTGAATTATCACTTTTAGAAAAAGATGACTTTTAGGAAAGAATAGTTTGACACAATAGATGAAAATGCTTTTATCCTTGAAGACTAAGGACAAAACATGCAAGTCTTTCCTTCCACTCTTCTTCAGTGTTATTTGGTGCTCTTTCCGATATCAGCATTGATGGCAGTAGTCAAAAGGTGTAACAGTTAATTGGCTCTCAAATAAAGTTGAATGTACCTCATGAGTGTAGTATATAAGAACCTGATCGCTTTAATATAACATGCTTTGCTTGGATGTGCTTGAATTACTTTTAGGCTTAGGGATGTAGCTCTTGCCTTGTCATTTAACCACCTATCCAGACTATTAATGACTTTGGAAGCAGATTAGAGGGTGAGAATTGCTCGGATTAACTTCTGTGGAAAATCTAGCATAATTTACTAATGTGATGGTACTTATTCTGAAAGATTTTGAAATGTTCCAGAATGTCAGAAATAACCTATAAAACGCTAATTCTGGCTCTTGCAAACTGGTGTCAGTGTTTCCTCTCTCTTCTGACTAGCAGATTGAAGCTTCGAGGTTTTGCACATTTGGAGCTAAGGAGCAACACACTCCATTCCTTGCAAGAGCGGAAATAGGGAAGTAAAGGGTGCTTGGCAGAGCAAGTGCTTGGAAAGTCTGCAAAAAGGCTGGGGTGTCTCTTTGTGTGACTGAATAAGTGTAGTGTCTGCCTACTGTTTTCCATTTAAATAATGTTTCCTCCTGAATTATGATGAGATTTATCAGTAATTGGGCACTTCCAGAAAGGGGCTCTTTATTTAAAACTAGACATGTATTCACAGTCTCACAAGTGCTTGCATGAAAAAAATCAGCTGTATCTGCCTGTGAGCATGTGTTGGCTTAGTGACAAAGTTTAGAAGACAAGGTTGTGAAATAAGGAGACAGGTTTGTTTGTGTTCTTTTCTAGTGAATCTACTCTTTAGCCATGCTGCTTTAGTTCAAAAAAAGAAATGAATGCCAAGCAAGATAATGGCGTTGGGTGAAGTGAGTTAGAAAATAGTGCTTTGAGACCACTTTTGATGCTGACCACAGGTATGTGATGTGAAGACCATCACTAGAAAGACAAGTTCCACAAAAGCAGATTTTGGGAATGAAAATAGCCTGCACAGGGAAGGGTTACCAAGGTAGACAAGTTGCAGGACCAAAGACTCTGGAGCAGGATTCATTTGGCACCAGAATCTGTGAAACTAATATACTCAGGACAAGTGCTCCAGGCAAACACCAGTCAGACTGGTCATTGTTTCTGGAGCAGCTGTCTTTTTTTTTTTTTTTTTTTTTTTTTTTTCTCTTTTTAAAGTTTTATGGCCTGTTCATTTGGCTTACATCAATTCTGAAACTGAGGACACGGTCACATATGAGTACATGGAAAAAGCAATGCCTGAATTGCAGGAGTTGAGCTGACATCAAGGTTGACCTTTATTAGGGGTCTTGTTTCTAAATAGTTTCTCTATAGATGCCCACATTTTGGGCTAAATCGATCATTGGTTGGGGACTGCTAAAACCATGCTGTGTGGAATGACTTACATCATCACTCTTCATTCCTCTATGATTGGCAATTTATATTTCAGCATGGAAGTGATGACAGTCTAGTTTTCCAGATATATAATCTACTTTGTATGCACCTGCCAAGCTTGTACAACTTTATGAAAAAGGCCATTGGATCTGGCCCAGAAACTGTTCAGATTCACAAGTAGGTTACTGTGCTCGAGGGTACATTCTGCTCACAAGAGAAGCATTTGTCATAGGCAGCAGACTGGTGCTGGAATAAGCACATGGAGAGCATACAGATTCCATGTAAAACACTAGTAAACAGTAAGAGAAGATTTTGCTCGTTCTATAGGTTTGTTGCAAAATCTTTTTGATGTACAGAATGCATTAGGCCTTAAATCTCAAAGTTTGAGGTAAGTCTTAGCTTCTAAGATGAGCTATTTCTGAGTATAGTTTCATAATTCTTTTATTTTGTGTCTGATTCTATATTGACAGGTTGGCAAAGGATAAGATGCTGGTCTGGAAGTAACAGGGAATTATACCAAAGCTTATCCCTTTTACATTTTAATGCAAAATGTACTTATGGAATACTGTGTTTAAAAAATCAATGCTTAGAGGAGAGAAAAAAAAAAAAAAAAAAAAAAAAAAAAAAAAAAAAAAGGAGAGAGAAAAAGGAAGGAAGAGCTGCCCATAAAGGATCCTTAAGCATTTCCATCAAGAGTACAGAGCCAATCTGAACTGAGATTCATGAAAATTCTCTTTTGCTTCCTGACATGTGAATATTAACGGTGATAAGAATAACCTAGAGTCTTGAACTGAGTAAAGGATTTCATGTTGGCAGGATCAGTTGATGCCACTATTAGAAAAAAATGTGTTTTGGGGGATGGAAAATGAGGAGGCAGTTAAATCTGCCCCGGATGGTTGGAGCTGCCCTCTCCTGTGTGCTCTGTGACCGCAGTGCTGGTGACAACCTCTCTGTCTCCTTCCTGGAGCTTCTGGGCAGTGCGAACAGTGGCAGCGTGTTCCTAATGTAATATTTGTTGGTCTGCATGTGCTTGAACTGTTTGGTGTGCCCAGAAGAGCTAGATCACAAAAGTTAAAACTACCCAGCTCTCCTGTGCTCTCCTGCCACACGCACATTTTGCCTGCTGTGGTGAGGCCATGGTGTAAAAGGTGGGCTGCAGTGTGTTATTTCAATGTCAGGTGTGTTGTCTCAAGGTCAAGTTCTCTGAAAAGGATGGATTTTTGCAAGAGGGATTCTACTCAATATTGGCATTTGAACAAATTAGCCACCTTGGCTGTATTTCTAAATAATTTCTCAGTGCAGAATCCAGTCGCAGGCTGATACGTATTGATGGTCTATCAAAAGCACTGCTACATAGTCATACCTGGTGCAGGGGATCTCTTCCTCTGAGTATTTGCTTCAAAACAGAGATAACCTCGTGCTCAGGGTGGACTGAGCGACAGCCGTTTCTTTCCCTGGGATGTGGAGCTGTGTTCCTAGATGCTCCTGGCCTTGTGCACAGTGCGGTCCGGTCCCTCCTCTCCAGTCTCTCCTCACCGGTCAGTAGCTCCGCGTAACCTGCAGATCCTGTGTGGCTGAGGCAGTTGCCATGGTTACCAGTGATCTCTTTTGCTCTGGGTTTGGAAGAACATTGAATAAATGGCACAAGGATGTGAAGGCCAATTGCCTTCTTTTTTTTTCCTTCCTCTTTTTAACATCTCACGCTTTGCAAAACAGCCTGCTCAGCACTCCTGGGGCTGCTGTTCAGTAACGCAGGCCTGATGGCACGGTCAGGTACTACTTACTCCTCGGGCTATCATGAGCTAATGTTTGAAATTTATTATTCATTTGTCACAAAGATGCTTTAATCTGGTATAAGGAACTCCCCTGAATAAAGAACGCAGAAACAAACTTATGCTGATCGTCTGAATCTGAATAGTCGTCTAACTGTGACTAAGACCTCATAAATGGCAATTAACTGAGAACATATTTTTAAAGGAAACTAACATGGAAAGAGACTGAGAGGGCTCTGAGAATCAGGGAAAAGAGAAGAGTTGCTGCTTAAAAAGGAAGCAGTTCAAAAGCCCTGTAATAAAGGGCTTCTTTGTTCAGGAAATTGAGCATTATAATATAGGTGTGTTCAAACAAAGTGCTTAGAGCTTCATCTAACTGCTTAGAAATGTGGCTGAGTTATTTCTTTTGGAAGTCTATCAACGATGTAAAAAGAATTCACATTGTACAGTATGAACTTTGAAGGCCTCTTGTGTGGTGGAGTGTTACTGGACTGATGTGTGCTAGTCAAAGCCTCCTGTCATCAGAGGCCTTCACTGGACATGGGCTCCTATGGGGCTAGCAAGGGCTTCTCATGTGCAAAGGGATTCCTTTTAAAGGGTCTAAGTGTAGAAAATAGGAAGCCCCAAATGGCCTTTAAGATGCGTGTTTCTCTAACCACTGCTTGTGAAATGCAGGTGCTGCTTTCAGAGAAGGAGTGGGCTGGACTGCTGTGAGGGTGCCAAGTACCTGAGGGTAATGGGGCCAGACCTTTTGTCTCTGAATATGCTGCTTAAACTCTGATCCTGGGTTTTGGAGACAAGCCGTTTTACCAGGAAATGCACAATTCAGCTATCTTCATTAAGTGAAAAGTTTACACTGAATTTCAAGGACTATAGGAAAATTATTTTTTGAAGCCACTTAACCTTATAGTCTGGATGTCATTTCTGCACTGGACTTGACTTGCCTTAAACTGAATGACATTTCCCATGAGTTCTAATTTAGAATCTTTACTGTGCAAACCTTCATCTTCCACAAACTATTCCATATCAACTCTTTTGTCCTTCCCCTTCCCATTCATGACTGAACTGGTCTCTTTGCTGAAGAGGTAGGTGTGGTGGTTTTGTGACAAGGCAAAGAAATGATTGATTGCTCACATCACTTACCTTTTATAATTTTACTTGCTATAAACAGTCATGGCTGCAAAGACTTTTCTGCCTTTAGGCAAATTGCTTTATATACAGCCAGTGCTTGATTATCCAGGATAAGGAGGGTGGGGAGTGCGGAGAGGATAGAAGAAAAACACATGCATACAATGAAAAAAGAAAAAAGATTAAAACTTTATGTAAACAATGTTATAAATCATATAGTGAACATGCAATTAAGTAGGAGGAGAAACTACCAATGTACACCTTTCTCCTGTCCAAATCATCACACGTCTACATTGCTTCTGAACTTGAGTCTGGCTTGGCTGTCTCTGCCCTTGCAGCACAATTAATCTGCAGTGTTTATTTTCTGTCCATAGATAGCTGAGTGTTGCTTGCCATGAGCAGGACATGGAGCTGACTCGTGCCCCGAGTACTGCATGGGTCGGGGTAGTTTCTCTCTCATTGTTCTCATAGTTTTGCATTAGCTGATCTAAATTCTGCTGCAGAACCAGATCCCTGAAACAAAAATAACCCTGTTTAGATGAAGGAAATATGTATTTCATGGTGCATCTGCCTCATTAAAGGCATAGCGAATATTTCTGAACAGGTTTCGCACTCAAGTGAAAAGATGTTCTACTTGAAGTAACTTTTTGCCAGCAGTGTGGTAGCTTAGGCTTGTCACAAGACTAACCTAATGCTTAACCTATCTGCACCTTGCAAAAGCTGGAATCTAAACTCTTGTTTAGTTTGAGCATAACTCCATTTAGATTAGGTTATGCCCAAGACTTGAAAAGATACTGTACTTGGTCCCAGCTCCAACAAACAGACCTCTGAACAATTTTGTAGTGCTTACTAGGGGTGAGCTACGCAAAGCAGTTCATGTCAGAGTGAAGCACAGGTGAAAAATAGGCTGTCCCATCTGTTACCCAGCTCGTCTGAGTTCTGGTTACCTTGTCTCCTATCACCAGCTGATGAAGCAGCAGCAATATCAGTCTTTTTCTTCCTGCAGCCTTGGGTCTTGCCTGCGGTAGGAGAGCCAAGTTCTCATTTTTCCTTTCCCTTTTTATTTCCCTGTCCTCTGTCAAACTCCAGAAACTTCCATGTGACAACACAAATTGAGTAGGTTAGACATGGCCATCCATCTGTGTCACTGTAACTTCTGTCTGCCTGTCGTGAAACATTGGCAATTGCATTTGCTGTGCCTCAGTGTGACACATGGAATGAAAATATGTAAAGAGTTACCAGCCCTGAGATGAAGGGGAATAAAATCCTAATTGCATGCAGTCCATATAGCAGCAGTATGACTGTATTTCAAAGGTAGAATAAATTTTGCTTGATAAAGACTGTCTTGGCACGAAGGTGGGCAGAGGTGTGTACTGAAACAAATCAAATGTTCTTTGAAGTGATAAGCGTTTAATTCTGAGCCTCACATTTGAATAGTAGTGTTTTTTAATTATTATTTTTTTTTAATTTCATCTCCAAAGGAGCCTGATGTCTATTCTGGGAATCAGTTCAACACTATATCTTAGACTTTTTTTCAGGCAACAAACTGATCACAGGCCCAGAAGGCATCTTGTTTCTTTTTTAATCCATGTGGTATTTAGCAGTAGAACTGTATCTACTAGATCTCAGCCTGAGGAGAAATCACCGTATGTTGTATATATCTTTAATTATTAGAATGTTAATAGCTTAATTAATTCAATGTAATACTGTTCTGCATATAAAGCAAAGCTGGTACAAAGACACCATTCGTTTAAAGAGTGGTTTAAGTGTCTAGCTTATGCAGCAGGTGCTGATCTACAGATGATGCCTCAGCTTCGTAATATTAAAACTTTGGCTTGAGAACAGCTCAGTGTGCTGGGTATGCTGCTAGCAGGGGATCACACACTTTGGTCCTGTGTGCTGGACTTCATAAATGCAAAAGATGGCACAGTGAATGCCTGATGGAAAACCTCTTATCAGACTGTCTTAATAGGATTAGTTTCCAGAACACAGAACTGGGAGGAACCCCTGGGTCGCAGAGCCTGCTCCCTCATTTGCAGATAAGCTTTTTGCATTTGGTGTAATTGTTGAACAGAGTGCCTGTTATGTGATGTTTCTTTTCCATTTACTGTAAAAGTTAAAATGTGCCTTGTAAAACCATTGGGCATTGGGGTCTTTTTCCCTTTATAAATCATAGGAAGACATGAACATAAGACTGTGTGCTTGGATGGGCTTGCTTAGACTCTGCACTTTAATAATCTGTACTTGCTGTTTGTATATTTGGGGTCCAGTGGTGGCCACAGTGCAGGGCAGAAATATCAAGATATTTTAGGTCACTTACTACATTAAAAGAGACTCTTTCTTTGGTTAGATGTCCGCAGACCCTGCAAGAATTGTTCACCAAAGTTGCATTGAATTAACTTAAAAGTTCTGCAGAAAATATATGATGCTAGCTGCTCAAGATATTAAATTATTTTAGGACTTGAATGATAGCTTCTTTGAAGTAGATGTCTAAATTATCTCTGGAGTGGCACAAATGATCTATTCCACTTTAGATACCAATATATAACATTCTGACACATTTAGCAAAGCAAGGCTTGAGCTTTGACAAGTGCTTGCTCTACGTTTTAAAGGAAAATACCTGAAGCAAATACCACCATTGGTATATGTGAGAAGAAGTCATTAAGTCTGGCTATTCAGAAGAAAATTATTGTGTTTTCCATTTTTGTTAAGCTCATAGGAAGGAAGTTATTTTAGACTTTTCGCCAAACTCTATGTTCCTGTTTCAAGTGCACTGAAGCAAAACAGTTTATAGCTTTTTTTTTTTCCCAAGAAAAATAACAAAACTTTCTAAATTTGGGTAATGATTGAATTATCCCCTTGTTATCGAACACTAAATACTCTCTGTGGTCTGAATCTAATGTGGAGAGGAGGGTTGGTGGGAATTTGCACATGGGGAACTACAGATAATTTGGTTAACTTCACCTGTCGCTGTGGTACTGGCTTACTGGTCTGATTTAATCCACTTGCCTAGAGGTATCCAACTGCTGTTTGTTTATCAAGAACAAACTCTTCTATGGAAGAATTTCTGTAGTGTTTCAAAGTAATTCTGATAACCAAGGAATGTATTTATTACAAGAAGTGAGGTCCATGCTTCATTTTTCAATATGGAGGCCTTGTTTCTGTCTCGGGTTCTCTGCAGGTGGAGGCTTGTTCATGGCTTGATTTGGAAATGTTCATGTCAGTTTTTGACTTAAAGCATTTATGCAACCACTCTGTTTCATGGGCTCTTACCTTAGGTGAGTAGTTTGCAGAACCCTAGATGCAGAAACTGGGAGGAGGGAGGATTGTGTGCAAAAATATGTTTGTGAGTTTGGAAACTGGACTGTAATATTTAGGATTTTGTCATGTTCAGTGGGATATTTCCAGGAGATTATTCCTCTTCCTAGATCTGAAGCAATTTTATATATTCACAGTAAAGATCCTTTAGGCACTCTCCTAACTTTGACAGGGTCGGGACTTGCCTGGGGAGCTAACTGCTGTCCCTGGCCCGTGGGGAAGAGGTGTGTCTGTTTCTAAAGCATGTTGGAACTCTTTCCCGCTGATATTTCATGACACTGATGGACCAGGGCCAAAATGCATCAACTGCTAATGCTTGTCTTCTTGGTGCCTAAAATTAGTATCTTGTGGGAGGGAGAAGGAGAGGCCTTGTGGTAATTACTGTGTAGAGTACATCAGTAAGTCCAGAACTATTTGAACGACTTGCTGCAAACAGTAGATAGCTTTCCAAGTGTCTTGCCAACTAAATTGTACAACAAGAAGGTTCAGTTGCTCCTAAATTCTGCAGAATGCAAGAATATTTGTTTTGGCACTACTGAAATAATCACTTTTCTCCCCACAAGACACAAATTTTATTTTCCATGTCTAATCTGAGATGATCCAATCCTTATGACTAAAAGAAATTCTTGCATTTTAAGACTGTCTGTTACGCCAACTGATAATATCATAATTAGCTGGTGAAAATAAAAAACTAAAATGTGGTAAGAAGGCCCTGACTTTGTCAGATCCTTAATGTACCTAAGCATTAAGGCCTTTATGATAGAAGTCAATTTACACACAGCTTCCCATTCGAGAGAAAATTAGTGCCAGAGACAAGAGATAATTTTTTATAATACTTCCAGAAGTGAGAAGGGCTACTTAGAGGCTCCAGTGTCTCACTGTACTCTTACTTTTTTCTCCTCTCTCTCTCTCTTTTTTTTTTTCCTTTTCCTCAAGCTTTCTGATAGAATAATTAATCTTTGAAGTGTCCCAAGAGGCACGCCTACTTAATTGTGTTACTTAGGCTAACTCCCTAGAGCACAGAAGGCCTGGTGCTGATCCTCTTCCTTTGAAATCTTTTCTAAAAGACACTGCATCAGGAGGAGCGTTGCCAGCAGGTTGAGGGAGGTGATTCTGCCCCTCTACTCAGCTCTGGTGAGGCCGCACTTAGAGCACTGTGTGCAGTTCTGGGCCCCCCAGTATAAGAAGGACGTGGAGCTTCTAGAGAGGGTCCAGCGAAGACCAAGCAAGATGATTATGGGAATGGAGGAGAGAGTACTCTCTCTTGTACGAGGAGAGAGTGAGTTGGGCCTGTTTAGCCTGGAGGAGAAAAAGTTGAGTGAGGATCTTATCAACATGTACAAATACCTGAGGGGAGACTGTAGGGAGAAAGGGGCCAAACACCTTCTTAATGGTAGCCAGTGACAGGACAAGGGGCAATGGATGTAAGTTGAAACACAGGCAGTTCCATCTCCGTGTGAGGAAGAACTTTTTTGCTGTGAGGGTGACAGAGCCCTGGCACAGGCTGCCCAGGGAGGCTGTGGAGGCTCCTTTGGAGATCTTCCAAACCTGCCTGGATGCCGCCCTATGCCACGTGCTCTATATGGGTATGTTGGAGCAGGGGTATTGGGCTAGATGATCTCTAGAGATCTCTTCCAACCTCAACTATTCTGTGACTGGGTATGTGTGGAAGGTCATTCTGCTGGCATTATCCTGAAAGCACAGATATTTAAAAAGATCTTCATGGCTTAATTTATTGTGCCTCTCATGGATAACTGTGATTTAAAGGACAACATGTTTTTTGAAAATACAGAGCTATTTCTGCCTTGTGTCAAAGTGGATGAGGACAAAAACATGGTGTGTCTTACCTATCTGCATAGGAATGTTTTGTTTAACAGAACTGACAGGCAAGCATAGACTTAGCGTGTCCTATTTTTATAACAAGGACACAAGGCTTTTGCTTTGGAGATAGAGCTTGAATTTAGCAAATGTTTTGCTGAGATTGGATCCATATCAAGGTCCTAGTTAGGAGGTACTGAATGCTTCCCTCTTATTCTGCTCAGTGTACTTAGTGATTGATGCCTCTTCTTCATTTAGCCATTTCACACTCTAGTGATTCCTTTAGACTTCTGAAGAGATGCACGAATTAGACAACAATTCCTTAACCACTGTGTGTTATGGATATTTTTAGATATGTTGGAGTTGTTTTGACAGTTCAGTTATGAAAACAGCGAAATACCAGTGTTAGTACTAAAGAAGCCTAAATGAAGTCTAAACCTGGCTTTGGCTGGATGTCAGTTCCTGCTTGCTAATGACACTGAGGTTGCAAAGCACATGATTCTTTCTCCGCATGTAGAGGAGGTTTAAAATTAAACTTATGGCTGAGTGGAAGGCCTGATATGCTGTATTTTTTTTTTCTAGGAACAAAGAGGTATTTCTTTATCAAATCTTCTCTTCCTGCAAGTTAGTTTGGTGTTGTGATAAAGATAAGAGCTACACAGACTTTGGTTTGACTTTGAAAATGAAATTGATGTCTCTGTGAATTGTAGAGCACTCAAAATTCAGCACCTCATGGCATTTGGTCTTATATTTCTTGTGGTGATCCTTTTCTGGAATTCACTATCAATCTCAAATGACTTGTTCTCCACTTTGCATCTTGCCTGCACCTCCACCTGCTGACTAGGTCCCTGCTTGTACTGCCTATGGCTTCAGGGTGTTTTACCCACTTAGGATATGTACCACAAAGGCACATGCCCTGCCTGGAGGCCTGCTGTGAAATCAGCTGCTTGGAAGGATGGAGAGATCAGGAAGTCTTTTCAAAACTGTTCTAGAAGATGCAAGGGCTGCAGGTGTTGATACAGCTGTGAACAGATGAATATTTTTCCATCCACCTATATCTTCACTGCTATGCCCGCAAGCCATGTGCTGGCCTAAACACAATGTTTTCAGTTAGTGGAGAGCAAGGCTCTCCTCTAGAGTTTGCTTTTTGTCCATCTGTGTAATAGAGAGTGGAAATATGTAGGCGATCTTGGACTATCAGGCCCAGGTACGCAGTAAGCATGAGCAAATGGAGAGCTGGGTGGAGCTGGAGAGGGAGAAAGAAGGTCAGGTAGTAGACTGAATGTGGAGAGCCTGTGGCTGCCTGCCTGCCCTATCCCTGCATTTTTGCATGTTGCTTCTTTCACTAGTGGGTACTTTTGGTCCAAGTATGTGGGTAGATGTTTCCCTAAGCAATGTCTGCTTCTTTGCTCTTGGCAGTAGAAGGTGGTGGTTTCAAACATGTAAATCCATCATGTGTGTCCCCCATGTTCAAGAAAGGAAGACTGCTGTGTAGAGCTCAGTGGTGCTTTTCATTCAAAACCAAGCAAAAAAGTTCAGAAATAATTCTTTAGTTTCCTTTTTTTCCTCTTCATCCAGGTTCCTGGTATAATTTTTTTCCTGAGCCCTTCTCTCTTTATCTTCGTTGCAAAACTTCAAAGACTCACAGGAATGTTCACACAGTAAATATAGTGGATGAGAGGAAAATTCAGAAGTCAGGGGCCGCAGTAGTAAGATTGACAGTTGTTATGCTGTGGGTCCACTTTGCTTGCTCTAGCATTTCCTTCTACACAGAGAGCAACATGATGTTGGGATTTTATGCTTTAGGAAAACTTACTTGAATAGCGTTTAAAGCAATACCTATACTGGAGGAACTGCAGTAACACTGGAAACAGATAACAGGGAGAAGTAATACCATAACTTTCTACAACTGCTAGTGTTTTTGTAGTCAAGTGAGAGATGTCTATTCATTTAACTCCAAAGCCATATGGTTTCCCCAAATGCTTTTAAAGAATCTGCCCTATATGTCTGTAACCTCCTGTCTGAGAGGTCCTGAACAGTATCTATAGGTGTGCTTGGTGCAGTTGCCATCCTGCTCCAGATGTACCTGCCACTGATGGGCGAGTTGACCTCTTGAATGGCTTATCCACAGGCTTTTCTGGGATGACAGGTGTTCAGTAAGATAAATAGTTGCTGGCTGTAAAGAGATTCTCACAGAACAAGAACTGCCAGCTCCAAATGTCTGCAGCACTAGCTATAGCAAAGATGAAATAATAGACTGTTAGGAGCTGATTTCTTGCACGCTATGCCCGAGGGGCATGTTAACAGCAAATTTTAAACAGAAGCAATTTTCCACTCACCAAGCCTAGCTTAACACTTAATTTTGGTATTCAAGATAGGGTACGAATAGTTTTAGAATGTTACGGTCTTTCAACATCAGTCTTATAATGACCTGTTCAACCAGTCACATTATGACATCTGCTGTTATTTGAAGCTATCATGATTTTCTCATTGTTTTATCTTTTGTTTTTTTATCTTTATAAAAAGACAAACTCTGAACTATACATTCGATTATTTCCATGGTGCTGAACGGAAGCACTAGGGACGTATTTCTGCAACACTGCAGAAAACTCACTGGCTACTCCTTCAGAAAACAGGTGTCTTCTCTTTGGATTTTTCACAACTGCAGTATTAGGCATCAAAGCAATGAAGCAATGAAGAGCGTCTGACTCGGTCCTCCTCCACTGGTCATATTCTTCATCTCAACTTCATCCTGTGTGATTGCCTCTTTCAGCAGTCATTCTGGTTTCTGCTTTGAAATTAGCAGATCGGTGTGAAGAAATTACACCTGTTTAAAACCTAGCCTGGCATTAAAACCTAGCCTGCAAATTTCTTGCCCAGAAGCACAGAATATGCAGACAAAATCAAGACAGAGGAAGCCTTGTAAATGTTGACAGAGGTTCCTTGGTAGACAGGCAGTATACGGCACACTTGGTTTACAACCGATTTAGGGAAATGATTGTGCTGCATAAAATGGAGTCTTTTCCTTGCTATGGGTTAAGAAGGGGAAAGGCAGTGTCAAATAGTACAGGTATGTATGTATTATATACGTGTTACGGAGGAAATTAAAATATGCAGAAATAAACGCATTTCACAGTCCTCTGACTGAGTCTTTGAAGCACTGCAGGAAATGAGGATTGGGTTGGAAAAGATGGGGCAAGAGCTGTGTGATCTCTTCTTTTCTAATTTAAATTACTGCTCCCAAATCTTACTGTACTTAGTATTGTACCACAGCAATGCTGAAGTGAACTTCTGGGTGAAGCAGGGCTTGAGAGCAATAACTGTGTTTATGTTCACTGGTTGACAGCAAGTGAAGGAAAAACTGTTGTACACCTTAGAGATAGGAAAAGTGCATAGAAATTCTGTGGCTGGTTCCTGGGCATTTGGTGAGAGTGTTTCTGCCCACAGTTCTGCAGCAGATACCTCTACAAAAAGTGGGTTTCCTCCCCATGGGTTAGGGTACAGATCAGACCTTGGGAGGGTCAGTTGACTTGGGAGCAAGGCCAGAGTGGGGCAATGGGAAGTCCTTGGCCAGGCAGGAGAAGGTCCATGATGGGGAGGGCCCTCTGCATCCTGGCACTGCGGTAGTGTTGGCTTCTGAGACTGGCTGGCCTGTGAACAAAGCATGATCTAGGATTTGTTGTTATAGACGGTTTTAGTCTTGGATATATGTTAAAGCTGTCAGGGGCAGGACGAAATGTCCAAAACCTGGCCTTTGGTGTTGCTTAGCCTCATAGGGAGCACTCAAGTTCTGGAAATCAGACTTTAATCAAGGCTCTAGTGTGTGAATGTGAGGTTAAGGATGTACTGAACTCAAAGAGTTTCAAAGATGCCCGTAAAGATCAAGCTATTTTAAAATACTCAGAATGGTCATGTGAAGCCTGATGTATACCATGCCATTAATTTACTTTTGTTTAAAGATTCGTGTTTGAAGCACATTTGTTCAACCATGAAACTCATCTAAAGGTCTCTTTCTGGAAGATAATTTATTATAGTTTATCTGCTCAATATGTTTGAAAGTTCAGCTTGCAACATCCCCACAATACTGAGGATAAAATAACCCTGCAAGAGCAGAGGAAAGGGAGGAAAGGGAGGAAAGAAGGAAGCAGACAAGTTCCACTGCCCACTTTGGTCATATGAAGTGGCCTATATAAGACCTGAGGGAATTTCCTGACAGAAGATACCTTATTTTCTGGTATTTGGGAATTACCTGAAATTGGGAGCCCTGGCTGGAGTTAAATGTGAGTGGTTGAAGAGTGGATGGAAGCATTAAAAGAAGGCAAGGTAGTAAGAGCCAGGATTCATTTTCAGATCCAGTGTTCCTCCCAGAGTTAGCCACACAACCTCTCTTCTGTCACTTTGTCCTGAATTACAGTGATGGATAATATTTTATATATATATATATATATATATATATATATATATAAAGGATGTTCAGAAACTGACGAGTTCTCCAGTTTTGTCTTCATAATATTCAGTATGGAGACAGACACACAACAAGTTCTGCAAAGATTCATGCTGGTGAGGGAAAGGAAAAAGAATGAAACTTGTTGGATAATAGTTTCTTTGCAACAATATAAACCAATCTTTGCAGCTGTGTTAATGGTGCCTTAAAGAAAACTATCAGCAGGCTAATGGCAGCTTTGGAAACAGAAACTTAGCCTTTTCTATCCAACTTGTCTCCAAAGAGATGAACATTTCCAATCCTAATGATCCATTTAACTGGCAAGATTAAACACACATCTCAAGAAAAATTATATGTGCTTGAACAGGGAGATGCCTGTTAATACAATGTTAGGGCTGTGCAACTGAGGACAGGCAAGTAACTTCAAGATGGGTTCTAAAACTGTGCTTAGTTTTAATTCAGCTCTGTTAGTTGCAGTATTTTATTCTTCCTTCTCCCCAGGTAAATATTTACCTTGCCTTAGTTCCGAAACACAGTCACGCTCAGGTGCTCAAAGGTTAATGAGCAAGGCTTCAGGACTAAGGGCTAGCTAAGTGTTTCCTCCACGTCACCGCGAAGCTGTTGCATTATGACTTGCCTGGCGTCACAGTTATTTCAGTGGTAGGATCTGACTGCCAGGCTGTTAGTCTCAGTCATGTATTTTAAGTACAAGACTACCTTTATTCATTACCAGTGATTGTGGTTGCCTAAATTCAAGACTCCTGTCTGTGTACAAGGTAACATTGTCTGTAAAGCAAGTCCTTAACTGGAATGATGTTAAGCCAAGTGGGCAAAGCTGGGTGCCTGGGCCCAGTGGACTTGGAAGCAACATGGGGTATGGTGTGTACCTAGGCACTCCAGTCATGTGTGCCTGTTGTTAGGACTGCTTGGGTTTTATTCCAGTAGTTCTTTTTTGCTGCAGTAAATGGAGTGGCTTTTTATTTCCCAGCGAATTGTGCGAGCTTGTCTGTCCTTGGGGCATGTTTTGGGGCGGAGGAAGGGGGGAAGATATTGTGGGAAAGCATCAAATGCCTGAGATTGCTTTAGGGCTGTAATCAGAGGGTTGCAATCATCAAAAGATGATTGAGGAAGAGTACCAGCCCAGAGTAAGCAGCGCTCGAGTGTTTTGCCTGTAGCTGCAAATGGGGCAGGCAGGCTGCGAGTGAAACGTGGTGATGCATGGCAAGTGCTTGTGTGGGTAGCAGCTCATTAAGAGCAATGCATGAGTAAGGGCCTACGCTACCTTGCTACAGAACAAAGTGTTAAGCAACTGCTCTGGCCTTCTTCTATGGAAAAATGACCTTACAAGAATGATACCCTTGCCCTGACTGTTAAGGCACTGTAAAATGACATAAGACTTTGGCCCAGTGCTCAAGTCAACTCTGCCACCCAAGCCAGATTGGCAGGTTGAATGTGCAAACTATCAAGTTGCACTTACCAAGGGGTGAGTAATTCTTAACTGCAGCTCTAATTTACTCTTATTCCTCTCTGTAGTTTGAATCTTCCTCGTATATTGGAAAGCTCAGCCAGATATTCTTTCACCTTTGGCTACATCTGAAGTGTTTCAGGAATTGTCTTGTCTATATTCATTATTTGAATGTATGCAACCTGGAACCTCTTCAAACTGAAAAGTGATTGTGCATTTTTTTCTCTGCATATGATTTTTTCTTCCATAAGAACAAGCAGATAGGGATTTAAAAGTTAATTGGACTTTCTAACTGTTTTTGAATAAGCTGTTGTCCAGAGCTGCATCTGTAACAACAGCAGGAAAAGAGTTCTAGTCTGCATAGAAATACCGTGAATCTGATGTTCCAATTTCTAATTAAATACACAGTTGTTTGTTCCTTTTGGATTCAGAAATGGTGTTGTAAGTTTATATATTTTAGTTTTGAATATTGCTTTGTTATAAAGTATTTTAAGTCTTGTCTTGCCTTTATTCAGTAGTGGAAGTCAAAGGCATTAAGTGAAGGCGCTTCAGTATTTTTAAAGAGGAACACATGCTGGAGCAATTGTCGGTACGTCCTACTTGTATCTGTAGCTAGTGAGACTCCTAAGTGAAGGAATATGGGATATGTTTAGTTTTAGTGACTGGCAGTGGATTGTGCCCCCTTCCTTTCACTCCCTGTTCCACTGACCAGCTGGAGGAGCTTGGATTAGACTGCTTTTTGTTCCTGAAATGCTTCCTGGACATGTTTCTTGGGCACTGGAATGACCAACTAATGGCTGTTGGTCACCCTTTCTTTATTAATTAAATTTATCCTATGAAGACTTATTTCGGAAGGCAGTGTTGCCTGTTGTGAGTGTAGAATTTCTAAGAGCACTGGTTTCCACACTTGGCAACTTGCATGTGGAGCGGGGCCCTGTCTGTTTCATCCAAACCTCCTGCTTACATGAGCAGAACTGGTGCAGGGGCCAGTACAAGTGCAGGCTGTGAGGAAGAGTGATGGGGATACTCCATCTTCAGTGGGTCTGGAGGTATCTGAAGAGGATTAAATAGCTATATGGTTGTGAGGATTTGGGGGAGTCTGTAGACGGTACCCAGATGTAGCTACTTAAGAGGCATATCAGAAGTCGAGTCTGCCTTTGGAGGCTGTGTATGTGCAGAACCCTGCGCTCCTTTGTTGGAAGAAAAAGGCTGGCTAGGAGATTGGATTCAAGCCAGTTGCTGCAAGAGAAGCTTCTTGTGTTGCTTTTGTATTTTGGCATGTTTGCTTCCCCTGGCCAGCTCGAGAAAAAGCGCAAGCATCTGAGCATGTCAGAGAACTCGCCCAAACTTTTAATTTGAAACTGGGTGTTCTATTATTAGCTGTAGCCTGCAGTGGGTTTCAAAACCCACCTGTCACTTTGATTATGCTCTTTCCTTGTTTTTGTTTTCTTGCTCATTGATAAGAGAAAATATTAAAGAAATGTGCATCCCTTGCAGCTTGTGGTTAATGTGGCATGCAAATATGTATTAGAATGGCTAAAAAGAGAGTACTTAAGAGCTTTAGAGAAATCCAGTAATGTGGGTTGGACAAAGGGCCATTGCCTGCAGTTGTGATGGTGAACGGGGGAGACCTCAGTTCTCTGAACCTCAGACTTTTAATTTGGACAGGAATGTGATTCCTAGGCTATTTGCCCCCTGATTCATCATTACTGTTTTTAAGATTAATACCACTCTACTACTGTGGAAAGTCTTCTGAGCTGGTGCTACAAGGCCCTTAAAAGACAATCAGGAAGAATTATGGACATCAGTACTTTTTCTAAGCTTGGAAGAACTTGCTAAACCCCTTCAAGTACAAATCTGGCAATCTGCTTCTATAGCTGGTGCCAGCTTATATTGCAACTAGAACAGGGTAGTTGTATTTTAGAGCCACTGACTGTATTTCTCTAACTAAGCTCAATAGCAAGCTACAAATGCTTGGCAGAAGAAAACACATGTGGGTCTTCTGGCATGTTAACTTTTGTAATGCTGCTTTGCTGTAGACCAGAGGGACCTGGACAGGCTGGAGAGTTGGGCAGCGAGGAACCTCATGAGGTTCAATAAGGACAAGTGCAGGGTCCTGCACCTGGGGAGGAATAACCCCAGGCACCAGTACC
>JAUBOD010000386.1:1306248-1317205 GCA_032353885.1 Nothura maculosa
TTGGCAGTGCAGGAAGAAGACATGAAAACTGCTGTGGTGGCCAGGCTGGAGAGGCCACGTGGAGCCAGTGTGATTGAGAGGTTGCAGAGAGGCTCTACCAGCTCTTGCTGAGAGAAAGCAACTTCTGGCCCCTTCCTTGTGAATCATCTTCAGTGTCAATAATTCCCTTCTTGCCCTATGGTCGCCTCAAGGTTTGAGCCTGGGGAAGGGGAGGTGTTTGGAAGGAAGCTTCCATCTTCTGCCTTCATTTGGGGGCTGTTGCTCAGTTTCTTCAAATAGTTGTGTGAAGTAGTCTTCAGGATGACTTTATGGCATCAATCAGGAGATGTCCAGGAGATTTCTATCTTGATTTTTGCCTTGGCTGCCAGGAAGCAAAGCTGGGAGGAAAGCTGGTTTAGGATTCATTTCATGCTCTAGTAAAGCAGGAACACTGGAAACCCTACATTTCAGTTTAAGAACTATTGCTATTACATATGTTCTGTTTGTCGGAGAGAAATCTGGAGAGACAAGAGTCTAATTAGTCTCCAGAATTAATTGGAAGACTTGAATTGGAAGCCTGGAATTCATTGTCTGTCAAATGACCTCATTAAAACACTGAATCACACCTCCAAAGCAAAGAGGTGAAGTGATTTTCTCCCCTTTGCTGAATTCTCATTTCACCTTTGTTTGCCTTCTTTATTTTTTTTATTCTTCATTGTGTGACTGCTTTTGCTGATGTGAATGCCTTTGATTCTAGGGAAAGCATTACAGAAGGGAGAAGACAAATGCCTAAGGCTGAATATAAATGAGTTCAAATGAACTATAGATTTAGTTTATGTCTCTCATTTAAATTTGCCTTTAGAATTAAAAAGATGTGTCACCTAGAAACAACAATCTATTATAAATTAACAGTGGTCTCCATATTTGTAGTGAAACTGTATTTAAAGATGAAAAGATAAAAGCAGAAAACCTATAAAATAACTTAAACTACATTTGTGTAACTTTTTTCATTAACCAGTGGTACTTAATTTTTTTTTTTTATTAAAAATAGCTGTGTCCTCTATAGGTCTGTTTTTAGCCCTCCAAGGAATAATTTGTAAGCTCTTGAATCTTTAACTGAATTATTGTTAAGTGTTTTCCAAGTGTGAGGATTGAATAGGCATTAAGGAGTAGATAACCTAGCCTGCATGACAGAATTACTCCTAATTTATTTTGATACATGAGCAGATTTCATATGTATGGTGCTCAACTGCAATCTCTCTCCTGGAGAGGATTGCAAGAAAATGATCTCTATGTAAAATGATTTTTGTGTATGAGGTTGATAAATATGGATATTAGGCCTTCTATTAAGCTGTAACTCAAATGTCCACAAGGAATAAAAACTGTTCTTTCTAAGTGAAGTTTAAAGAAAACAAATGGATACTACTCTGTGTTATAAAGCTGAGTCAGTTTTAAAGTGAAGATTTATTAAAATGCTATGTTTTCTGCTTCAGTCTTTCTTTCTGCCTCCCAGAAGAAAAATGTAGAAAAATGTGCACCTTTTCCAGAGAGCTGCCTTTTTTGATGGGGAACTGCAGAAGAGTGACAAGGAAGGGCAGAAGTACAGGGTCACAGTTGTATTAACAACTGCAGGCTCAATACAAGCGTTAAATGCAAAATTATGCTTAAAGTGAATCAGAAATGTACTGAACCAAGACTCTGGTTTGGATACCTGTGGATGCCATTGCATTACGTGAAGTGTCTGTCAAAATGTCCTTGCTGCCCAGTACTTCAATCCATATTGCAAGTGAAGGAGCTCCTAAGGAATGAAACATTTCCAACTTTTTTAAAGTGGATGACATCCTCTTCCTTAAGAACAGCCTCATCTACATCCGATCTCATTAGAGAATTGCCCCAGACTTATTTTGATGCTCTGATGACAACAAGTTTTTGTATGTCCTTAATATTGGAAATTTCAAGCAAATACGTTATTTTGGAAAAGAGGGTGCTTGTGGGGGCCACTTATAAGAAGTGGGGGGAAAAAAGAAGGAAAGAACTCACCTCCCACCTTCTTCTGTTTAATTTATAGCAATTTTTCTACTCTCTTTTCACATCTCTCCTGACCCTTACTGCTTCCAATTGTGATGTCCTGTTGAAACTCAACAGACTCTTGGTTGTATCTCATATTGAAAGAAGCCTAGAGCAAATTCTTTTTAGGTATGGGAGAACATGAGCAACAAATGGTAAAATTGACTTTCAGATCAGAATATCCCATCAGGATGCAATCAGAATAACAAGCATGGATTTCCCTGTTGAGTCTGCAGGTGCCTGTTCTTGAAATCTCTTGTGCTTTTTAGTTCAGTGAAGCAGTCAAACAGTTTCTACTTGCAATTTCTTTTTTAGATGGTGGGCAAATGGTGGGTAGAGTATTTATAGCTTTAACAGAAGACTAATCAAGCAGTCTCAAAGGAGGAATAGGATTCCAAACCTTGCCCTCCTGTTCCTTTGTCCTAGGATGAGGAAGAGATGTTGAAATAATTTATGCAGTCCATGATACAATAATAGTTGTTTTAATTCCAAGTAGAAACCTTTGAAGAACACATTATAAAATATAATTCTGCAATGAAATCATTGCAGATTTTCATTGAAGTATTATAGCAAAAAAAATCCTAAAGAGTATTTATATCCATCAAACACCACCATGCCGCATTTGTCTTGTGTTGTTCTACTAGGGCTTTACAGGATGAAAGGATGATGAAAGATAATACAGAATCAATACATAATGCATTGAATGCTGCGATTCTTTAGTAGTAAAAATATCTCTTTCCTTTCTCTGACCTCTTAAGTGCTGTGTTTCTGACAGACTTTAAGTGGATATTGTTGCAGAGGCTTGTGCATATGTGGAAAAATACAGCTTCAAAGAGGTGGAGAGGGAGGATGTGGGGTCTTATCAAACCTGCTTCCCCAATCGACTTTTTAGACTATGCACTTATCCAGATGGGAAGTGCGATATTGATATGCATAGATATTCTTGCGCAGGCCATGGTCTAGCTTTCAGGATCAGCAATCGGGATATATAAGGTTTTCGATAAGCATTTATAACCCATACTTATGCCTGTACTGCTTGGTCTTTGCTGTTAATTGCAGCCACAGTTAGTGCAGTTACAACCATGTTGCAGCAGTATGTGCAAGCCGAGACAGGCAAGCATAGATGGTGAGAAAAGAAATTTGCCCCATCAGGGTGATATCGTTAAAGCTTTGTAGCCCTACCAGCAACACTGACTTTTCTCTCAAGTTAAAATACACATTTATAGGCAATTTTATTAGGCATAGTGTAGCACCTGAATAATAAATGTTTCAGTGAGCCTTTTTTGGAAAGGTACTGTGTTGTCATTTAGGTGGTGACCTTGTTCTGTGGAATTTTTCACCTGAAGCAATCAGCTAAGAAGTGGCGCCTTTTGTCCTTTCACATTAACTTGACTGACTAAATCCATAATTACATTGTATGTTTCTATTTAAATAATTTCAAGATAAGAACCTTTCTGTAGGTATATGTGGTACTATGGGTAGACATTATTTTACTGTTGTGACAATAACGAGGTGACTTTGCTTTAATACATCTGCAGTTTTTACTATGAAGCTGTATGGCAAGATCATTTCAACTATAGGTGCAACTCTATGAGCTTCTGTTCCTATACAATTTTAAATGAAAAAAGTACACTGAAGTTGGGGAAACAATCACTCTGATAAAGACTGGCTGCATTAATGTATTTTTTTTTCTGGATTTGTCGTGTTAACCGAGCTCCACAACCAGTTTCACTGAACAGCATTGCTACCTTGGGCTACTTTTCCTGCCTAAATGCAAACTAGCATAAGTATTTGCATGGGGCTGAGTGTTGAAATGGGTCAGAGAGCTGATACAGTTAGAAAAGTATCAGGGCAACAGAGAAATGGTTGAGTTTTCAGAAGTATCAGCTCTGTGTTACAGCTGACTCTGCATCCCACCAGAATGCTAATGCCAGCATGGAAATGGTGGGAGAAACACCTCTTTTGGTAAGAGTGCTGATTTCTATGCAAGATTAAACTACCTGTGAAAGTCTGCCATGATTACTGGCACCATATCCAGTCATAGGTTTACCTGCTTCACAAGATGGTAGATGGTCCTGTGTAGCAGAAAGGGTGGAAGGTGACTAGCAGCTAAGCCATGCAGAGGGAAAACTGATTATTTGTATCTCTGCTGTATGATGAGAGTATGCATATAACTTAAGGTTCATGAAGATCAGGCCAGAGAAATTGCAGCTTAACAGTAAAAGCTTAAAGATGTACAGCTTGCTCTATTTTTTTTTAACTCAAAATTGTCATATTATGGGATCATAAAAACTACTTATATTTTCTAATCTTTTTTCCTAGGAATTTATCAAAGAGCTGCTAACTCGGATAAGAGGAATGAGGAAACTCAGTCCCCCTCAAAAGAAGAGTATATAAGTAACTCCAAGTAGTAGCACTCTGTAAAAGACATAGCAAGGGAAATTGGACTTTGAATATAAGACCTTTATTAAAATAGTTGTCTATCTCCACAACTTTTTTGATTTCATTCAGTTTTGACTTTTACTCAAGGAAGTTCTTTTGTGTATTTTAAGGGTTCTTTTATAAGTATCTTTTTTTTAATCGAGAATATCAACATATTGGATGCTGCTCAACTTTCACCTGAGGATTACTGAAGCGAGAGAAGAATCCAAGTTGATGAGGGGCAACTAGCCTCCATGGTGAATCAGAAGATCCTGTAAATTTACAGTGCCAGGAGCCTTCTCCTTGCAACTAGTTGAATAACGTTTTTAAGTTGGTTGTACATTTAACTCATGGTTGTCAAGTTTCTTGTGCTTGTCTGTACATAAATTATCAAGTGGGTTGTGAATACTGTTTCACATGGATGGAAGGAAAAATTTGTTACAGTAAATTATTTAAGTGATGATTATTGGAAATTTACTACCACAAGGCAACAATTTAAATAGCTAAAATGAAAGCTGCCTTTTTTTCTAAATACCCTTAAAGCAGCCCAGTGAGGAATTTCATTATATCTCCTTATTAACACCGCAGCATAGGAGAACTGGGAATTTTAAGGGCTTAATTTTTAGAACTAGAATTATTTTATTGACTTTGATGCTTTGCCAGGTCATTTCCTCTCCACCTCATACACCATGTGGTGTCTTGGAACTGTATTATCTAACACCAAATAAGAGCCTTCAGTGATATCTATAGAAATGTTTATCACCATTTAAAAGGTGCCTCACAGTGGAGGAAAAGGCAGTGCTCTGAAAAAGAACTAAAAGCACTATATCCTACTTACATATGTGTTTTTAATCAAATAGAAATTCTCTCTATCAAAGTAGACAAAGAATATGGCAGTGTTTGTTTATGGTTCTACCCTGAGATGTAGGGAGATGTCTGAACATGGGTTCTCTTACTTCCAAAAGCAAGGATGAAAGAGAGATCCCTGCTCCCTCCTGGAAAATGTCCTAAAATGTTCTATAAACTACCATATGCCGGTAGGTGACACTAGACAGGCATTTTATATCAAGGGTGCTCTGAACATATTTTATTTTTCAAAAGAAGTACATGTTTGTGAATTTTATGTATACTGGCAAGCTTTTTTAATGTATTTAATTTTGTAATGTTTACCGATGGTTTTATTTACCAGATATTTACTCAAATAAATGGAACAACTTGTGACTTGTTATGTGTACGCTTTACAAGAACGCTATTGCTCAGTAGGTGGGTAACATGGACTCGATCACCGTGGACAGAGGCCTGCATGCTGGTAAGTACCTGGGAAAGGAGCTGCAGGCCCTTAGTTGGCTCCTGCGGTGCAGCAAAAGCCCTCACTCGCTGTCACTTAGCGAAATGCTGTAGCATGGTTTGAAAGTCATGTGCAGGTGAGGCCTTCCCTGTGCCTTGAAGGTTTAAAGAAGGCAAGAAATTTCTTTCAGATAAATGGCCTGCTTTTTTTTCCCCTTCTCCTGAGTAGGATTGCTCTTAAAATTGAGCAGCTCAGTTCTCCACTGAAGGGCTGCAGCAGGTTTCTTTCCTAACGTGCTCTTCTGCATTTCCTCCCTTCTCTGACCCTTAATTTCCCTCAAGAAATTGCAGCAGTGCTGTGGGAAGACTGTTGGTTATTTTGATTAGCAACAACTTAAGTTTAAATCTTATGCCTTACTGAAGTTGCAGTTTAGTTCTGGTTACGTATAGAGTCTTACAGCATTTTTTTAAAAAATAGCACTTCAGATGAAATCTGTGCTCCAGGGAGATCAGAGAGAACTTTTTACTGTTGTCTGTTACTCTTGTCCGGATTAGCAGCAGGATGTCTTCAGTACTGAAAGAGGTCCAGGTGAATAACCTCTGTCCTGCCTTAGAGACTCCATGGTCTGTGCTCGTTGTGTGATGGATCTGCTGTAGCCAGGTTTAAATTGTTCAGTTTGGATCAGCATTACTCTTTGAGAGAGAGAGAGCTTCTATGGAATTTTTCCATAACTGCTGAGGTAAGAGGGCCTTTTGTTAGATTTTCACTGAAACCAAAATGTGTGGTAAGGAAGAAAGAATGTTTAGCCACTGGGGAACAGTTGATGTCAGAGCAGGCAAGGGCTTTCACAGGCCTTTCCTTAGAAAGAGACTGTTTGTAAACCACTGAGAGTATTTATCAAGTGGCGAATCTGTTATATCCAAAGTGGGTAAAAAACAAACAAAAATTTTGATTTGTGACATGTTAATACTGTTTGAGATATTGAATTGGTGTCCGAAACACTGCCAGATCAGGACTATTGTTACTGACAAACACTTACGCATACATGTAGCTTATGAAGTGGACCAGCTGATCATGTACAAGAACCCTTTCAGCTTCTGAGATGGTTTTAGCAGAGGACTTTTTGCAGGTGATACTTAGAAACAATGTCAAGTTTGATCTGGGATACAGATTCTAATACCTCCCACATCTGCAGGTATACTTTGACATTAAAAATCCCTAAGCTCACAATTTTTAAGTATAAGAGAATTTTTCTTCCTTTGTAATAATGACCTGCAAAATCAGAAACACAATAGAAAGTGCACAGATTATTTCTTTCCTCATACAATAAAATGCTTCTCTATGAATGTTTTTCCCTGCTGTCACTTGACTAAAAAAAGTCTGAGTTTCACCTGCTTGCATCTTTCTCTGGCACTGAAGTGGTTCTGGAAAAGAGCACTATAAACCATTTGGAAGATGTCAGCAATACACTTAAAAACAGTGAAGGTTAGGACAGCCCTTACTGTTTGTTTCTTTGTCTGGTGTGTGAATGGAGTAGTCAGTACTGTGAGAGGCTTCCTCTCCTCCTGCCCTAAATGTTTTGCTGTCTTTAAAGTGTCAGTAAGCAAAGATGAATGGTAAATAGTGCTTGTCTGCAACTGGCCTGACTGTCCCTGGAGACTTTTGCAGTCCAATTCTCACTTCTTTTTACTTAATGGAGATGCACTTGGCCTTGGTGTAAGGAGAAAACTACCTCATTCACTTACAGTTTTATTGTGCTGTATCTCTTTATACTTTGTGGGTGTTCTTGGCTCAGGGCAATGTTGAAGGGAGATATCAATAGCACACTGTTACTGAAACAACTTGAAATTAAGTCTTACAGCCCAGGCTCTTCACTGCCCTGTCTGGACAGCTTTCATTAGAAAGGCCACATTTGACTGCAATAAAAGCTTCCTTTTGGCTCTCAGAAATGGTTAATGAAAGGAATTGAAGTGCCCTTAAACAGATATGTAATGAAGCTTATTTTTATTTGTTTAGTTTTAATATGAAAGTGCCTCTGCCATATACAAAGCTATGTTGCAAGGATGTGTGTTTTTGGGGTGCTGCTTCATGGCATAATTAGCCTTTACTTCTGTCAGCCAGAGCTGACAGCCTGGTGCTTCCTGTAGTAGCTCTTTTATTTGGCTTAGAGAGAGGAGGAAGGCTTTTGTAATTGTACCATACAATGTGCTTCATGAAGCTGCAGTGATGGATTATCATATTCCTGTTGCATACAAGGAAAAGGATTCTTCCCCCAACCTTCTTATTGCTCCCTCTACCTATGGTGGGTTTTACTCCCAAAGATGCCACTCATGCAGGGAGCACATTGAGGATGTGTTTCACCTTTCCCCATTCATGAAGCTGGTGAGCAGAGAGAGCAGGAATGTAGTGTCTGCTTCTCCTGCATACTTTGAGCTCTTTGACATATGGTTGTCTCTTTGATAAGGGTGAGATTCTTTGGTGCAGTAGTGTATGTGAATTTGAAGTTGCTCAGCAATTTATATCTAATGTGTTAAAGAAGGCATACGTAAGCATGCACCTCTAGGAAGAAAAGTGTGGGCCACATCTACAGAGTGGGAAAGTGCTGCATGGGTGCTGAAATACAGGTGCTTACTCGGAACAAACAGTTGAACTCATGGTGAGATACAGTAGCAAAAGGAATAATTAATTCTTAACTACTTAAGCCAAAGTGAGGTTTGCTGTTGCCATTATCACGCACAGATGTTAAGCAGATTCTGAACAACATGCATTACTTTACTGCAAGCCTTTTAAAGGTTGTTGAGAGGCATTCGAAGAAGAGTTCTGGTGCATGAAGTCTAGGAAAAAAAATCACTGAAAAATCACTGAAAAAAATATGCCGTCACATCTTTAGATAGTAAGACAACCGAGGAGGGTCTTGCTTTACTGCACATATTTCTGCATGGGTAGAAAATGAGAGATTTAATGGCTTTATTGGAGAAGAACATAAAAGAGAGGTAAATGTAGGGAAGCTGGAATACGGAAGGAGGTGGAGCACTGCTGAGGATAAGGATTCCTTTCAGGAAATAAATGAGATGACAGTCTTTCAGTATCTTCTATTTTAAATTGCCTGTTTTTCAAGATAAGTTCTCATTGCATAATTTTATTCAATTTAGCCAAGAGGATCAAATGCCTTAAAAATCTCTTTTGGTGTTGTGCCTTTATCATACTTACTTAGTGGTCAAATCAGATTACCAGCACCAGAAACACATATTCATCTGTAGTCGTTTTTTATTTGACTGTCATGCTGTTTTTTTTCCTCTTTCCTGGCAGTAAGCAAATGATATGTGTGAATGTAATTAGTGTTGCTATTGAAAGCTACAGAAAAATTGAAGAAGAGAAAATATGCTCACTAAGCAACTAGTGCTGCAAAATCTGCTTTTAACAGCAGGGCTCTGCCAACAGTGTATATTCAGAGTGTTTCTGAAGTTTTGAAACTGCCATTTGAAGTAATGTTATCTTGTGCTGATAGGCTCTTTGCTGTGCTTTTTCAGTAGAAGTGACCAAATTCTCTGATATATTAGTTTATGCTATTTGCTAAATACTTGCCCTACATAGCATTATGTTATAGACTTTTCTGTTGTTCAGCAAAAAGTGAAATTAACTGTTTAGAATTAATGCAACTGAACTTTTTGAAAACTTGTTTTTAAAGATGTATTTAAGACTCAAAGCTCATTTGAATGGAAAAGCCTAACAATTTTTCTTTTTTTGCTAGTAGACTCAAGTATCTTCTATCATTGTGTTGGTATTTCTTTATTTATTTGAACTTCTTTTTACTAAGATCAAAATCAACAATATACTAGTGCATTCCTTGCAGAAGTTTCAATCTGACTATCAGTCAAGTGTTGGGCTGCAGTTGGAGGAAACCACCCCACACCAGAAGTGTTCCTACCTCCTGCATAAGGACCCTACATTGCTGACAAAGTTAGGCTCTGACTCTTGCTATGGCTTTGTGATCAGTTTGGTATCTTCTTATATAGCCTTTGGTATCTGTTGTGCTGAGTGGTATCAGATAAATGAAGAATTAGAGCATGCAAGTGCATGCAAGATGAGATGAAGCACGTCTTGGGTCTGTGTTTCTTTCTGTGTTATCTAGGGCAAGGAGGTAAATGATCTTTATAAAAGATCATTGCTGCTGATAGGTAGCAAGGAGGGAATCTCCATAAGGATGATTTGTCAAAGCTCTACCAGTAGCCACTCTCTCCCAGAAAGATAAACTACTCTGTGATGGTGGTGGCTGGACACAAAATGGGAGACCACGGGCAGGTCTCCAGCCATAGCTAGTTGTGGCTTTGGGTCAGTGCTTGCCTTCCACATCTGTCTGTGCAGACTCTGCTACTGCAGTTAGTCACAGAGCATCCTTGTAAAGCAACTGAAAGATAAGAGCAGTGCCTTTCTGAGACCTAGGTGGATGCCTTAGACTCACGTGGGAACCAATGTGGAGTCCGAGCTGTGTCAGACCATAAACAAATGCCTCATGGTGGTGCTTGGGATGAAGGACACTAAAACTGATTTAGGGAACCACTGTTTTGATAAGTTAGACATTTTCCTCAGGTCTTTCCTTAAACACAACAAGCAGCATTTCTGAGTGTGGCCCGTGGGCGCCTGCAGTTTTCCAGGACAGCGCTGTGGGCAGAGCGTGCTGCCTCGCAGCTGTGAAAGTGCCCAGGGTTGCACCTTGTCTGACCAACACACACGCACCAGAGAGGCTGCTGGGCTCAGTCTGCACTGAGGTGGGCCCTGAGGCAGCTTCGTGCCTTGTTCTTGCAACTAGTGACCTTCAGTGAGCTGCGTCTTTCCTCTCGTGTCTCTCCAGTCTTAATTTCTAGCCTACCACAGCAGTAGTTACTAAATCAGTTTTAGCGTCCATTGCCTCAAGCCCTGTCATGGTGCGTTTGTCTGTAGTCTGCATTAATTTTCTCTGTTTCCTCAGGTTTAACAGACTATTTTTCTTAAGGACCTTTCACTGTTGGATGGAAACGTGAAATGTGTCTTCTGATGCTGTTTCTGCCACGGAGAGTCCATCATTCTGAAAGACTAGAAAGGATGCCGTAAATGCAAGGATCTTCTGAATTATGCCCTTGTTTCATTGAAGCTTATTCATGTATTTCTTTGATTTAACTTTCCAAAGTATGTCTTCCATCCATTTGCAAATGCAACTCAGTC
>JAUBOD010000386.1:1317305-1328039 GCA_032353885.1 Nothura maculosa
TTGCAAATGCAACTCAGTCTCTCACAATAAGGAGAGAACAAGGCTTAGGAGGTTAGTCAAACTATCTCTCTTGCATTCTGAGAGGGGGAAGAGAAAGAAAATTATGGCCTTTACTTATTTCTCCCCCAAATGTCTGGAAAATGCTCCAATAATATTTGCACAGAGCCATAGAATATATTCTTGTTTGGAAACCGGAAGGTATGACACAACTAACAAAACAAAAGAATAACTGATGGCTGCCACATGCGCTTACCAAGGGCAGAATTTCTGTGTCCTCAGGCAAAACAACAACCACAATCTGTGTCTCCTGAACTCAGCACTTGTCAATGAGATTAACCTCCTTTCATCAAGGTCTGCTGAGCTTTGTGCTGGGTCCCAGCAGCAGCTCTGTGAAGTGAGTACCAGTTCTTGAGGAGCAATGCACATATAAGCAAGCCATGCACCTGCTATCTTGCTCAGCCCTGAATCCAATGTGAAGGCTACTAATAACCAGTATGTCAAGCAGAGCGTTGGCAGACTGTATCACCCTTTTCTGTTCTGCAGTGATTGTGATGCACGTGGCCACTGCTTTTGCTGCCAGGGAAGAATATTGCAACTTTTCAGCCTTAAAATTAGAAAAAAAAAAAAGTATATAGTGTTTTGGGAAGGACAGGAGTTTGTTGCCAAACCAAACATAAAAATAAATATCTCTGTTTCTCCTGTGAGCGTACTTTATAGCTGTATATGTGCTAAGACAAAAAGACAACTTTTTTTTTCTGATAGAAAATGAAATTTTTTAGTATTCTTTTATGTGAACCTGCTTAATTCATGCCTCCTAAACCTCAGCTGTCCTTTTAATCTGTCTTTCCCAGTTGCCAGAAATGCTTTAACAGAACCCTTTGGGAATTTCTCTGGAGCTGCTTTAGACTTTAAACAAATACAAAATGATGCTAAACGGAGAAAAAAAGTTATGCAAGGTGTGAGTTGTTGGTAATATTCCCCTTTTTACATTTGTCAAATGTGTTTCTGTTTCCATATCAACTATTTAAAACAGTTATGCATGTTGTTTAATGATAAATCCTTGAATTTTTAAGTCTACTTCATTCATCTGCTCTTTCTTTTGTTCTCCAATGTGCTTTGGTCAAGAGCTGCCACTTAGCATATTATATTGATTGTTTCTTCATTTATGAAGTTGTACATGGAGCTCAGCACTTAGTCACTGTAAGACTAGATTTTCTGTCCTTGACACAAGGGCAAAGTGTTTAAAAATACAGAGAGACTTTTCAAAAATAAGCAAGAAATTTTAATGCCAATGTTTTGTGAAATATATAAAAGGTAATTGCTTAGAATTTCCCTTTTAGTTTCTTCTTAAATCTAAAAATCTGTGCTTTCTGACTTTTTCAATCTGATATTGTTGGTGCTTCCCTGTTCTCTTAGTACTTATATTTGCTACAGCTTTTATTTATGGTTGTGGTTGGTGTCTGATCTAACTCTAACAAATGTTTCCCATCCCTCAGAATGCCTCCCTATTGATGTCATCCTTTTTGCGGGAATTAAATGTGTCAAAATTACACCAGCATAGTTAACGAGGGAGGGATTCAAGAGCTTAAATGAGCTAGAGTAGCCCATGATATTTTCTTGTTTTGTGTGTTACATAAAGCTGGACTATCATGCCCACCCTAGTCCTGAGTTTCACAGCTTTTCGTTTTCCTAAAAGCAGAATCTTTTGTAACAGAGAAGGTGTGTTTTTCTAGACAGGAGTTACCTGAAAAAAGTGCTTAAACTCTGGAAATTGGTTCAGAAGTCTCAGTTCTGGCTCATATTTGAGGCTCATATTATTATTACTAGTATTACTATTATTACTATTATTGCTATTATAATAGTAGGATCATCCAGATCCTTTGTACTTAACCACTGATTTGTTAACTAGAAACAGGCAACTGTCAGAAATATGCATCAAGGCTAGAAAGCCACGTCAAATATCAGGGACTGGAATATCTTAATCTTAAAATTCTTCTGAAGTCCTCTGCAAGTTTGAATCTTGGTAACCCTAAATTCTCCAAAATCATGAGGCAAGTAATGCAGATACTCCGAGACTATGAGGCCTGAATCTTTCCTGATGCATATTGGATTGCGTGGTTGTTTCTTCGGGGCTGCTTGTAAGTTTTTTGTCTAAGGTAAAAGTTTTTTCATTCAAAAAGAAGGCCTGAAACTTCCTTTCAAATGAAGACTGGGACTTCGCTGTCTCCTGTAATTTCAGGAACTAGCATCCTAGACAAGACGCTGGGCTCCTGATAAAATCATGGAAGGTCAGGGATCCTGGAAATCACATAAGTAGTTACTGGAGCTTTCTATGCTTCTCTTCTGCTCTGGTGCCCATCTCAGTGTGCAGCATGTAGCCCATGGAGATGCTCCAGCTCTGGCAGGATCCAAGACTTGCTTGTGCACAGAAGACCATTAGGCACACAGGATAGATAAGATAAAAATACACCAATAGTAGCTGGATTTATGGCTGATGTAGTTTACCTTCTATCCAGTTAAATATAGGTTCCCCATTTTGTTAAAGAGATACAAATCTTACTCTAAATTAGGTTTATGAAGATGGCTTTGACATGTCACTCTGGTGCTTTGTTGCACTACGTAGAGGCCTGGTGGAAAAAACATTGTTCTTGGGCAGGTAGTGGAAGCAAACAGCTTATTCCTTTAGTATAAATAACCCAAGGCGGAGAGAAGTGAGCTGATTTAAAAAATGTGTTTGGATTGCAAGTGAATTGCAGTGGAGCCTAGCTAACACCCTAGCCAATTATACCTCCAAATTGTGCCCAGTGGGGACAGGAAAAGGCTTTCAAATGCTAGATTGTCTGCAAATTATGGAAGTCTTCAGGTCCTTGTTATTTTTATAGAAGTCACTTACTGAAAGCCAATGGTTCTAATAAATCAGGGTTAGTTGAAACCTGAAATTTGATAGAGGTTCAGAACCATATATAATGTCATTCAGGAGACACATCCACAGCTCCTTTGCCACAGTGAAAGCCTCACATTAATAGGCTGGGCTAAGGGGCAAAATGAAAGGATCACATTTCCATGATATCCTTCTGCCAATGACAGATTAGGTGTGTTACCTATCATTCCCACACATTTTTGCTTCTAATTTTGGTCATGTGGAATGGCTTGTCTCTTTCTGCCTTAACATTATCACAATTTGACAAGAAAGATGATCATAGGTGTTCATAATTTTCCTGAGACTGCCCTACTTCCCAAGGGAAAGAGAGATTATCAGTATTTTCTTATGTGTAGAGCTTTTGACATGGATTGTATTATAAAACAGGTGTGTGACTGCTGCCGAAATTTATTCAAAATAAATAGTATCTTATTCTCCTTTTCATCAGAGTCCCTTTTCAGTGTAATGCAGGGAATCAAAATAATACCCAGATAGGTAATGAGACTGTGTGGAGGAGCAGGAAATCCCACCTGTTTGTCATGTAAAGCCTGGACAACTCAGAGCTAAGTGGAGGTAAGTTGTAATTCATTTCCATGAAACTACAAAAAACACTTGAAGTCAGTTATGCAAGGGAGAGCACGTGAGTGAACACTGTAATTAAGTAAATAGCATTATTTTCTCCCAAATAATTTTCTTCTTATTTGTTGATGTTAATTAAAATGCATTGAAATCTCTTTGCTTAATCAGTTGTTCTACTGAACACTCATTTCTGTCTCTGTTTTATTGTCTGCAGATGTGTTATCTCACTGTTCTCTCCTACTTTGCAAATCATAGGAAAATGTTTTGCACAGCACAAGGTGTAAGACAGCTTTGTATTACCCAAATGCCATGACAGAAACCGACTGTTTAATCCTGTTTCTCTCAGTGTCTCCTGTTTGGATCATGACAACGTATTTTGCCATTTATCCATCTCTGCTTAGGCACAGAGCCTTAGAAGGACTCCAGGGAGCACATCCCGCCTACTTGATCCTCTTGGGACTCAGGTGAAAATTATACATCCTCCCACTCTTGCACGTTTGCTGCCCAAAGTGGGGTTGGTAAACCCCAGAGTTGAAAACCAGGGAATGGGCAGCGTTTCCTTCCCACACACCTCTCAGCCAGGCAAATACCTGGGCGATATGGGCGATATAGGGCGATATATGGGTGATACCTTTTGGGCGATACCTATGGGCAATACCTTCTGCTCTTATTTATAGAGCTTTAACAGTAAGTGTACTGAAAGCTTTGTGCACTATATATGTTATTGCCCATAGGGAAACAAACATACAACTCCACTGCATCTAGTATGAGGTTGCTAGATTCAGAGAGAATCACCATGGATTGTGGTGATTCTGTCTGAAGAAAGAAAGGGAAAGCCTTCATCTCCAACCCCAGTGCGCTTCACAGCTTTGACAACAGAGCTTGTTAGGACAGCAGCTTCCTACACATGATGCTGCTACTGCCTAATAGAGTATCAGTGTTTCTCCTCCCTCTCTCTCTCATTTTGGGTTTCCTAAAGGAGTGGAGCCAGGCATGTCTAAAGCATCCAGGCTGAGACTATGGGGCACTAACAGAGACTTGGAAAAATGAAGCAAAATGGCAGGGAGTCTCTTGGCTGATTAGTGCCTTTTGAACATCTTTCCCCACCACTGAGCTAGACTTGCCTTCTGGCCACTGAAGCTCTGCTCAAGGTGACTGTGTTAGAGGCAGGAGCACCATCTTGACCTCTTCAAATCCTCAAATATAATTTTTTTTACTCCTCGTCCCTCAGCATTTATTTAGGAGAAAAGATAGTGGCTTTCTGTCTGTCTCTCCTGCCCATCACCTCTCACTTGCTCATAGATGGAAGTCATGAATAATGAAATATTTTTAATATGACTCTGAAAAGATCTATTTTTGCCCAGCGAACTGATGCAACCTGTGTAGGGTCACCTGACAGGAACAGATGTAACAAATGGGAATCCTGCAGAGGGATGATTGATGTTGTGTGGGTGTATTTTGAAAGTTCAAAAAGGATTAAAGTATTTATAATTAATGATGAAATAATCTATATCCTTACAGGACATGAGAGATGAGACACTTTATGTCATGGAGGAATAGTCTGTGGGCAACTACAGAGTTTGTGTAGCCTAAATAGTCTAGTTGAAGTTCATCTGGCCAAACTGAGGATTTTCTTTTACTGGCAACACACGTTGCTTATTTTGCTGCAGCCCTGTTAAGTCTGATGACGTAGACATTCACAATCAACTACTAATTTGAATATTCTTTATATCTGAGCATCTGTCATGGACTTTTTCAAAGGACCATCATTTAATAAACAGCTCCTGAATTCACTAGTCAGTCTTGAAAAAACTTCAAGGAATCAATAGCAACAATAGTCATTGTCCATCTACTAGACAGCATCTGTGATTGCTTCGTGCTACAGTAGCAATTTAAAACATGTGGTTATACAGACTGCCGGGTTCTGAAGGACAATGTTAGTGCCTGTAGTTTGGAAGCAGCACACTGTTATTTCAGCAGGGCAGAGGCGTTTCAGTGGGTTCTCCCTCACTGCAGGGCCCATGTCATTCTTCACTACAGAGCGCGGCCTTCCTCATGCGCGGGATAGAACAAGGTCGCAGGCAGTGGGCTGAGGAAGGGAATCAGTCAATGAACCGAGCGCAGGCTGGGAACTAGCTGGGAATAAAGAGCAGGGCTCGGCTAGGCAATGTGCCAGGTCAGCAAGCAAGGCCTGAAATCCTGGAACCCAAGGATGCATTTCCGGACGGGTGGTGGGATTTGGAGAGAGGCTGTCTTGCTCTGGGAGCTGGGCTGCTGCAGCGGTGCAGAAGGTCACAGAGCAACACTGACCAAGGCAATAGCTGACTTTAATGGACTCAAAATTAGAAACTCTGCGTCCTGAGTGTTTTCAAAGGATTCCCTGTATTAATCTGTTAACTTTTCTTTCTGTACTTGTTCTGGGTTGGCTGGGAGATGGCAAACGCCGCAGGGGGCTCTTTGTATCCAGCCGGCAGGAAGGGACAAAACCTTCAGAGGGCCAAGATTTCCAGCTCAGTGGGCAGCCTGAAAAGAGCTGGATGATTCAAACGCAATGTTACAGCATTTGAGTTGCTCTAGGACAGGAAATAGCATGTGTGGGGTTTCTTGGGAGTTTATTCTGGTTTTAGTGTCATATATTTTTTTTTGTTTTTTTGGTTTTTTTTTTGAAAAACAACTTGCTGTGCTGGCTACACTGCCTTGGCACAGCTGCTTCCAGGTGCTGCCAGCCTACACTGGAACCAGATTTGCAGGACTTGATCCAGCTCAGTAAAAGGGCCAGATAAAACACTCCTGCCCTAGTGTCCCTGTTACCTGCAGGCTTGGGCCAGCTCTGCCCTACCTGGCACGCTCACTGCTGCTTAAGCTGCACCTCTCTGCACCAGCACATGGCATAGTAAGCTTGAGCCAGCCCTGTCTCCAATGCCAGGCCGGCTTCCCGTGTCTTCATTCAGTCCTAGCATCCAGGAGCTGTTTGCCAGCAGAAGGAAACGTGCTGCACCCACAGCGAGCACAGAGCTCCCGTTCCCCTGAGCTGCGCCATGCTACCACATTAAAAACTGCAGGGACTTCCCAAGTGTCACTGCTGTGCTATTCTGAGGTTTTCACCTGTTTGGAAGTAAGGTTGTCACAATACAAATGAGCATGATTGACAGAATGGAGAAAAAATAGAGGCCATTGTTGACAGGGGATAATCTCAGCTCTGAAAATTTGGACTTACTATTCTGATATCAGCTTCCTAAGTGACCTTGGAAAAGTAACTTGTGTGCTTGAGGCCTCTTTTCAGTGATAATCCAGGGCTAATTTTGTCACTGGGGTATTGTGAGGATAAAAGCAGCTGAGACATGAAGATATTGTAATGACAAGAGCCTTTTGACTCTTAAATAGAACAGAATAAATAGGATACATAACGCCTCCATGTAATTTCACCCAGGTGGAGTAAACTTTTCTGATTACCTCAAAACTGTACTGATACTTTTAAAGTGCAAAACAAAAACAACCCAGAAATCTTGCACATAGAGACAAGAATGGCTATTTTTAACAGTATGGGAAGTGCAATACTTGCAAGGCTAATACTCCCCACAGTACATGCTTTACATTTTGCTCTACAGGATAGTCCTCTTGGGTTACAGAGCTGAAGGAAATAACAAGCTGGTGTGCCAGTAATTCCCATGTTACTATTTTTAAGATTCTGCTTGTCTTGTTGCTAGCCTTGTGACCCAGCAGTGCCTCCTAGTGCCAGGTTACTTGAGGCAAAGTTGAGGTTTCCACTCCAAAGTCAATTATTTTTCTGGTTTCTTGTTTCCGTTAAAAAACAAAACAAAACAAAAAGCCTTACATCATAGATTGTTGCCCTTTGTGTTAAAATTAATCTTGTAAATGTGATAAAGCTTTTATTGCCTAGCTCAAATATTTAAAGCTGCCCTTTCCAAGACCCAGCACCTTTACAGCTCTATCTGTGGCACCTGGGATGGCTTCTGAGTTTCAGCCTGGTGTCTTGGTAATTTCCTGGTCAACTTGGATGTGCAAATGCTGCATCCCATACACGCAAGCTGCTACATCAATTAATTGAATTAATTGCAGACCCAAAGTTCTTTTTTTGCGAGTTTGCAGAAGCTTGCACCAAGAGCCTGCTCTGTTGCTGTTAGGGACACGTGGTGTTGTTGGGGCCTTTTTGGAAATTTGTCTCCCTTGGAAGTGCTCCTGCAATGCATGTCAACAAATGTGGAAATTAGAAGGATTGCTGCTGAATAAACAAACCAAATGAATACTGGCAAGAAAGGCTGAAATGCTCATAAAATCTCACGAATAGGAATTTTCTGCAGGAATGGGAAAGATCAATCTAAAGCCTGTACTCGAAAGTTACTGATTTTTACCCCTTCAATATACAGGGGAACCCTAGCTCTTTGATGCCAGTCAGCCTGTGGCACTGCCATAAAGCACCTTTTGTTCTGGGGTGAGGAGATTGCTTGCTCACTGCAGCATTGCCACACTGACATGTGAGCTTCCAAGGTGCATGGAGCAAATACATGGGAAAACGAGGAGGAAAGAAGGGACATCCATTTTCTGAGTCCTGATTGCACATCTGCCTGGCATCCATGGAGGCAGGATACACGTGAGAAGAGGAAAAGTGGCAGGGGATGGAGGTGTCACCAGGGAGGTACTTATGTGCAGAGCTGTTCTGCTACCCACAAGAAGTCCCTTGTGATAGTCATCTTTGTGCCTTTGTACAGAGATGCAAGATAAAGGTTATAGCAATACGCTATCCCAGACTTCTTTCTTATTCCAAGGATTTTTAAATTATTGATGCACTGCACAGCAACAACTGAGCCTACTGTTAGACGCTACCTAGTAAGACCATTTTAAATATTAAGTACTTACGGATATAACAAAGCAAACAAACAAGAATAAGTAAAGTGTTGAGGCTCCACTTAATTTTTAAACAGTTAAAAACAAATTAGGCAACACTTCAAAAGATAAGAATGCAAGAATGTCATTTACCTTGTACTGAGTGATACGCACAGTAACAGGCGGCCATCTGGTTGATCTGGGTTTCAGTGTGGGGTTGACTAATCAGTTTAATGAACAGTGCTGTTACAATGACAATTCTGTAGGTTCAGCTGTTCCTATAGCTATTAAGTTTATCTTTTTAGTTAACCAACATAGAATTAGGCACTTTTTCTCTGTTTTCTCCCTTTCTAGATACGCATCTGTTGTCAGTAAATTCCACTGTGGTATGTCCTCACAGACCTGAACTGGGGCTTCCTCTTTGCCAGCTTCCCTCTATCTTCTCTTCTGCGTGGGTGGATGTCGCCAAAGCGAATGGAGAGCAATCACTTTTCCCAAAGCAAAAAAAAAAAAAAATAGAAAACACTTCCCCAGAAGCTTTATTTTTTTCATTCCTGACTCCAAAATCTTGACTATCTTATCAATATTCATGGTGCTCTGTTTATTTTGAGGGTATCTCACAGGCTAGTGGGAGATTAAGTAGGTTCAGGACAGCATGTTATTCCCATTAGGGACTGTGAGACCTCAAGCAACTAAATGACTTGCTCAAGATCATACAAAAAATATGTGGAGGGGAATTTCCCTCTTGGTTTTCTAGGTTTATCCTTCTCTAAAAAGAAGCGTTGTTCTGGCGTCTGAGGAAGCTCAGCAAGGTGACCCTCCTGCCATTGCTGGGGAATCCAGAAGCAGTGAGAGGCAGATGTCCACTTTGCTTAACAGCACCTGGAAAGGAGGAGGGGACTTGACTTCCTGACCTCTATTCTCCAAGGAAAGGCTGATTACTTTTATAGCAGGTTAAACACTAATTTTAAAACACAACTACGGCATGGAAAGATGTGAAAAAGAAGGGAGAAGAAAAATCCCATGCTGATTTCAAGTTTGAATATAGGAGCAGCTCCATTTTGTGCATCTCCTGCCTGTCAGCTGAAGCCAAGGAGCAGGATAAGCTCTCCTGAGGACCCCAAAGGCTGGTGGCTTCATGGGTGAGCTGAGGTCATGTCGGCATGCAAGACCACGCTGCCAAGGGCTGAGCTGCTGAGGACAGCTGATGGCTATGGGGCCAGGGGTGAAGTTCCTATAGGAGAGCGAGGGAATGAATGTGCCAGAGAGAAATGCTGCACTCGATCCTATGCTCTTCCAGCAGCAGACATGAAGATAATGTGTGACACTGAACTGTGCTGGAGTAAAGTGTATATCAATGAGATCTGTGTCAAGCCAGAGAGCTGTCTCCACGAATAAGATGAAGATAGGAACTGATTGCCTGTAAGAGAGAGATGCAGGGGAGCAGCATGTGTGTGAGGTACAGGAGGGAGAAAGTAAAGGGAGAGGGAGCTTGAGAGATGGAGAACAGCTTGAGGTCAAATGAGAAAATGTGGAACCGAATGCAGGCAAGCGATATTAAATATAATAAAATATCCAAATAGAAAACTCAGCAAGAGCTAGAGAGCAGAAGATGAGGCTTGGGGGAAAAGAAGATTGAAAACATGGAAATAAAGTAAAAATGATAGGACCTGCAAAAATAGCTGAAGGTAATCTATTAAGCAGAGCAAGTGCACACTCATTTATGGGACTGCATTAATGTTATATTTATTTAGGTAACAAAAACACATTTCAGAGTTTTTAAAAAGGGTTATGTGGCTCTGGCCAGAGCATAGTGAGTGACGGCTATAATATGTGACAATAAATATTCATAGGTGTGAAGGGTACAGTTGCCAATTAATAAAGTTTCTCCCAACTGCTCATTATAAGATCCTGTTTTCAGAAACTATGACTGGACTGGAATTTTTCATGCCAGCTGTCTGCCTTATGCTAAGCATCTTTGAAAAACAGTGTTTCCAAGAAGGCTGGGACAAGACTGGAAACATGCAGGAGATGGAAGAAAAGACAGACAACAGAAGGGTTTTAAAACATCACCTGTATGCCTGACAACAAAATCCAGAAGATAAAAGTCCAGCTGGAGTGAAGACTTGAGACAGGCTGTAAAGGTAAAAAGAATGAATCAAGTTACCGAAAGAAACTCAGCGAAAATGTGTGTCTGTTTACAGATGTGGGAGACAACCTGGTGGATGGACATCATGGAAAAGGCTGAAGTGCTCAACTACTTGAAAGGTAGTCACAAATACGATGGAGCCAAATACTCCCCAACAGTGCCAGACAGCAGCATATCAAAAGGCAATGTCCACAATTGGCACTGTCATGTGTTCAGGCTGAATATGAGGAGGAAAGAAGGT
>JAUBOD010000386.1:1331718-1369182 GCA_032353885.1 Nothura maculosa
CCTCCTCACAGTCTACAAGGATATGAAAAATTATGTGCCTTTTGTGGCTATGAGAGCTAGTCCTTGCTCAGCTTTTGGGTGAAGCTCTGAATGGAGTTAGACTGGTTGTTTTGAACATAGAGTCCTTAATAGAAACATCCTAGGGACCTGCCAGTCTCCAGAAGAAACCAGTCAGTAGAGTGGTGGCAGATGAGACTTCTTACTTGTTCGGATATGTCGATTATCCCCTGCCACTAGTCATTTTTCAACAGCCTCCTTTGCTACTGTGGTGACCACTGCATCTAAGGGCCAGAATTTGTCCTGTGGAGTGGGTGTGCCTGAATATACGGATCAAATAGGAATTCAGTCTAAGACAGTAGACACATGATTGTGTATTGCACCTTTCTTTGGCTGTTTTTTGTACCATTTGTTGAACAGTATTAGGAAATACAAGTGAAGTTTGTGTATGGTGTTTATGGTGTTTCCCTCTCTAGACTCCCAGCTCAGCCTCCCAGCTTTGTGTCTATAGCCTCTGGTGGTGAGAGTAGTCTTGCTGTGATCCAGGCTTCGTATTGAATTTGCTCTCTGGTTCTTGTTCTCTGTACTGGACAAGAACTTGAATGTTATAGGACAGGCTTCTTCACATTCTAGAGGCTTTAAAAATACAAGGTTTGACCTTCTCTGCCTCCTAGCATCAGAAGTTTAAGGACTGCAATTTTTCCAGCACCTACAGACCTCCTTTTCAGGTTGAGGAAGAATATAAGAGCTCTAGAAGTTCAGGAATCTTGTCTTATCATCATGATAAGTAGTAGGAGGTCATTGAACTTGTGTGGTAGGAGAACTGCTGTAGGACAAGTGTCTCTTAGGACTGCAGAAGAAGAGTGACCCACAGAGCCACACACAGGGCTACCCACTACTCGCTGCTCCCTGGCTTTGCTCTCTGCCATGTGGCAAATGAGAGTTCACTGGCTGGCTTTAATATCTGCAAGCTTTCTGCCACCTGCTCTAAAAATGAAAAATTAATATGCTTATGCTCTGACTAAATTATGCTGTACTCTAATTCCCGAAGAAAATGTTGATAAGAGCGCTTTGGAGAAAGATTTTTTAATATCCTTTCCAAATGACTAAAGGAATTCCAATTAGACCTTACATGTCATTTTCATTTCCCTTGTCATTGCTGTCTAATTCTGAAAAATGCTTCCATCTCTACTGCTTTCATGTATCATCTGCTCTTCTTATTTGTCCACCCAGCTATAATCCTGGTGGGTGACATGACAGCTATTTCTGTGGCAAGAACATTGCAAATTCTAATAATATCTTTCACTGAGGTAGCACTTTATCCCTGGTAGAGCTATGCAAAAATATGTTTTATATAAAATTTTTCTCCACTTTGTGTTTTTTTAATCTCTCTGCTTGCAGTTACCAGTTACCAAATTTCACATAACTAGGAGGGAACAAAACCCTATTCTTTCCTTTATACTTTGGGGAAAAAAGTACTTTTTGGCTTGAAAATGGGATTTAGCTTTTGGACTGGAAACAAGGCTATTCAGCATTTACAAATAAAAACTAAAAAGTGTTTGTGTGCTAAAACAGGCTTATTTGAGGAGGTTTAACAAAAAGTAAAACTCAAACCAACTTCTCTGAGTTTTAGCCAAACAGCTTTGCATTTCATTCGGTGTGACCAGTGTTTAATAATGTGCTGCAACATTGCACAATAGTTATGTCACTCAATAAAGGTAGTACAATGCCTGAGTGTAGGTTTGTGTGGCCAGAATCTTAATGACTCAAAACACAGCTTTCCCAAGACACTAGGCTTAACTTCTCTCAGCATGGAGGAAAATGAACAAGCAAACTTCTGCTTCCTGTCCAAGTGGAATGGCTTTAGATGGGCACAGAGGAAAGGTCCTGACTTAATCAGTAGAACCATTTTTTACAGTACCTGGAATTTCTTTGCTGATGAAAAATGTTTTGGGGAAATGGAGGCCTGATGAAACAATATTCAATGACTTTCTTGGCTATTGGCTCAGAGCAAAAATGAAATTTTGTAGATTTCCTTAAATAGAGCCCAGCCTGTGTGTTGTTTAAATTGGACAACTAATGCTGCTGCCTCCTATCATGGCTGTAGCTGATTTTTTGAAACACTTATCTGCTGCATTTGTTCTTGCACAATACAAGGACCACCCTTGGCAGCATTTTATTTAACTGATGTTCATCAGTCTCACTGAAGTCAAAAGAGCGACATTGCAAAATAGTTCCGAAGAAGACCTCATCTCCTTGCACATGACTCTCTGTTACAATGTGCTGTTTCAGGAGCTGAATAGCTTGAGATAGTAAAACACCCAGCGAGTTTTTGCTCTATAGCCATATCACCCCTCCAAGGTGATATGTTTTGTCCCTGGAGAACATGTGAGCTTGGTCATCTCCAAATCAGAAATACTAAAGCCCATATATCAAAATGAGTTGTCCTCTACTTTGTTATTTTACATCATCTTAATGAAAACTACTTTTAGTTGTAATATATTTTGCAGTGTTTTGCTCTATATATCCCATAATGGGGTTATTTCACAAGCAATAAGTATTTGCTTCTTTGTAATGACACCCACTAAAAAGATCAGTGAATAATGTTCCATAAGGCACTGAAATTTAAAATGAATGTTTCATGAAACTGTGGGAGAAATCCCAGCAGGATCCTTATACAGCTCTCACTGACCTTGGAGCCAGTCTGCAAAATTCAAAGAAAAACACAGGCAATGGTTAAATTGAAAATGAATTACACAGAATATGTATGCACTGTGTATGATGCACTGTGCTGTGGCACTAGACAATGTCCTTGGTCATGCTGAAGATCATTTTTGTATAGAAAAACTATGTATTTTCAAATATGAATTGTATTTGGAAGGAACATGCAGAATCCATCGCTGCATGAAAAAGCAAAGCAAATTAGATTACATGTTCTTCAGCACAATTGAACTCTTTTGATACTTTTGTGTGGATGTTAAATGGTTCTAAAAGCACAGAATTTATTCTACGAAGCTCTCAGTCATTGCCTACTGGAAGACTTTGAAGAGCATTTAATTATGAGGTTAGAAGTATTATCTCCAATATTCTGTTTGAGATCCCTTCTTCCATACTTAAAAGAATGAGCAATGCAGAAGGGACTACAAACACATGGCAAAGAAATTGCCATGTACCATATAGCATCCTTGATCTCAGGAATTTAAAGTCGGCTGGAAACAAGGCACCAAAACTCATTCATTCCTCAACTCAAGGATTCATTGAATGCTTTTTTGGTGGGGTGTTTTCTTCTGCTTTGCTATTCAGAAAAACTGGTTCCTGTCAGTAGAAAACAGAATGCAGCTCAAAAGAATTCTGTGAGCCCAGGACCTCTGGACACTTATCCATTGCTATTTTTATTCTTCTGAGCAGCAGCATATAGCATTAAGTTGAATATCTCTCTTCTGAAAAAAGAATCTTTAATTGCTTTCTTGAGGAATATTGCATTTTCCTCAGAGGAAGGAACACCCGTTGTATATTATAATGAGGTTTGCCAAAGCATTTTTGTAATTCCAGTTTGTGAGTCTTTCCCCACTTTATTAGGGCAAATCTTGTATTCCTAACAGGCTCAGTGCAGTTGCCTGAACTACAGCCATCTATTGCCATTTGATTGCCTTAGGGTATCTGATAGACCTTTAGAGCATTTGCAGATGGAGCAAGGTATCCATACTTTACTGAGCTGGGATAAACTAGGATATGTCAGGTGGCACTAACTCTTATATTTAGACAACAGAATGGTTGAGAAAACAATGTCCTCCCTTCCAGGTAGTGTGAGGGCTGGTGAAATCTTAATCTGAGCTCTTGGGGCAGTGGCAGAGGAGCCCGCCTCCACAGCCCCACTCCACTCTACGCCTCAAGCTGCCTGTATCCCCCGAGGTACCCGGCTTGCTGGGAAGCTCCCACAAACACAGGTAGGAAACGAGCCCTAGTGAAGTGCGGTCCTGTGGTCAATCCAGCCTTAAAAACTCACTGCATAACTTGGGAAGGGAACTTTGGAGCAGTATTCAGGGAGAGAAGAGGCAAACTTAAGGCAAATTGTTTTGTCAGTGTTAATTTGGAGATTTCTGTTCACTTCAGGAGGGGTTATTCTAATCTTCTGCCAATACATTTTACAAGAAATGTGTCACGTTGTCTTTATTCCATTCCCTTAGACTTATTACATTGATCTCCATATTTCCCTGGTGTTATTTCTCTGTGCACTGCACTACCTCCAGCCACATCAAGATTAAAGGTAGGAAGAATCTTAACCTTACATTTCAGTGCTCATCAGCTCAAGTTAGCTACACAATGTCATTATATTTTTATATAATGTGGAAAAACAAGTTGTTCTTTTATTATTCCTTTTAACAAAATCAATTTCTCTTCCAGGGAGCAGACAGTAAAACTAATGTCTGTTCTCATAATGCTTTATGATCTTGAGCATCAAATATTCTCTGGTCACTGAATCAATCAGGATTCATTGACTCCTATTAACAGTGCACAGGGCGCTGTGTTCTTCAAGCAGACATCCCTATTAGGGCGCTGACTATGGGAAGTCACACGAGAAAGCCAGGAAGTCATTTATGCTACATGCAGGATCTGGTTTTCAAGAACTACCACGGATACACTTATCCCCTTTAATGCATCAAAGTAGCATATCAGTCAAAGTCCCCGTAACATTACTTTGAAATATGATGCCTTAATACTGTCAATTAAGAATAACTCCTTTTATTATTTGTCTGTATTTTGCATAGATAGAAAAATAGATGATCTCTCAGAGCATCCCCTTCTCTAACACAAATTGCCAAAAAGCTCAAAATGGAACAGGCTGCCCAGGGAGGCTGTGGAGTCTCCTTGTCTGGAGATCTTCCCAACCCCCCTGGATGCCGCCCTGTGCCCCGTGCTCTGGGTGTGCCTGCTGGAGCAGGGGGTTGGACTAGATGATCTCTAGGGGTCCCTTCCAACCTCAACCATCCTGTGATTCTGTGAAACTCTGATTTTTTTTTGAGAATATTTTTAGGAAATGCAATTCCTATAGGCAATTTAGATTTATTCTAAAGATGATATAATAGACATCTTAATTTACAATTGTATGAACGTACTATTATCCACCTTGTCATTAAAAAAAAAAAAAGGAAAAAAGAACCCACAACACCATGGCTGGACCCTTTAAAAAAGAAAACAACTCAGTACAGAAATCCATAGATATGGTATTGAAATATCAAAGTAATATGTGACATCTTACATTCTTTTACTCAAAGTTTAGGATCCAAATTCATTTATCTCACTTGTGAGAGCAGACTCACCAGCTGCAGGAAGATTGGTAGCATAAAGCAGGTAAGACTTGGATTTAGCAAAACATGCTTCTTAGCTAGTGTATTTGGAAGTAATTGCTGTCTTGGAAGAGTTGAGAGCTTTTTCCCCTTTTTAAATGTCATGGGATAAGAACATAAATCTCTTTTGCTAACAAGTATGTTTCAGTAATTGTAAAGTCATTTCAAATTCTAATTCAAGGAGATTTGTTTTGCAGGAAATCACAGTTATTTATTCATGCAAATGCCTCCTTTAGGTGTGTCTGGACTGATGCAAAACCCATTCAGTAAGTGAAAGCATACAAATGCTCCTCAAGCAGTCTCTGATTGCTCTCATAACAGTAAGTAAAAGTTTTTTGTTTGCTACCAATCACTACCTGCGGAAAGTAATTTTGATGTGGAAGCTTAAAAGGCAGACCTAGCTCAATATAAGAAGTAATTGTACTCCAGCCATTTTTAACTACTGTTAACATATTTGGAGCCAATATGTCCCTGTGAGATGATTTAGACCTGCTGATCTACTTTTTCCAGTGCCTCACTCTTCCCACAGTCCTAGCTTCACATCCAGATCCCCCAAAATGCATTTCTGATTCCTGATGTATCTGGAGATAGGAGGTTTAAGGTCTGAAGCAGAGTCAAAAGATTCATATGCAGGGATCAAGTCAGAGAAAACTCCATCTGTTTGAAATGTGCTAGATAAGGCATTTTGGTGATAGAAATCTCCCCTGTTCTGTATGGGCACTAAATAGCCCTCATTGCCTTCTGCACCAGGAGAGATGGACCCTGCTCTGCTCAGCAAGGGGTTTCCGATTTCCTTCCCACAACACATTCCTTGTGCATTAGTCCTGCCAATGTCATATAGCATTTGCTACACCTCACTGCTGCTGTGTGTATACTCTCTAGGCTATTTTGGGCTCTGCTATGCCATCAATTTCAACAGTAAATAAGGTCCTCACTGTTCTCAGTTTATTTATCCTACCTGTCTCTGCGATCTAGGAAAATCCCTACTGCACAGGCAGAGAAGTGAGGCACAGAGAGCCTAGACTGGCTTACTGTAGTGCCCACTGTGCTGTAGCATGGGCTGAACCCCCTCTCCTGCTGCCTGATCTCCCCATGCAGGCTTCCTGTTTATGTTTAAGGGTGATGTGGTTGGCAGAGATTGTCTTGATTTCCAAAAATATTAACTAAAATGTTGTAAGAAACTAAACAGCCATGGAAAGTCCTGGCATGGATAAATCAAGGCACTACAACATCCCATCTTAAGAATATGAAAATGCTCTGAGAAAGAACTATGGAGCACATGCAAGATATAAAGATGATCTGTAAAATGCCCTAGTGAGTTACATTTCAGCTACTCTGCTCTGTTAAAGATTGAAAAGGTGAAGGAAGGAGACTTTGCTATTGAAATGTGACACTACCTTGAAACCGGAAAAGGGAAAAAAAAGAAAATGAAATGGTAGTAGTCCATCTGTGATACAGTGCTGAGCGAGGCCTGCTTGTACTCAGTCTTAATGATTTTCCACTGAACTGCTGTCTGGATTCTCGATTCTCCAGCAAATCAGTATGCCAGGCAGGGGAGAAACTGTACTGCAGCAGTGAAAGAAAAAAAAAAAAAGGAAAAGTAGGCTGCTTTCTCTCTGCACGTTCCTGATGCGCGGGGCCATCAAGGCCGTGCCTTGAAGCAGAGCCCATGTGGTATTTTTCGTCCCATTCTCACAACCTTCACTGGGGAGATGATAAACCCAAGGGCAGCAGGCAGAGCTTCTGTGGGAGCAGCCACGGTGGGAAGACATCTTGCTCATGCTGAGCAGCACTATCCTTTCTTTTCTTCCTGGAATCAAAAAAAGGAAGAGAGAGAGATAAAAAGAAAATGCCGAGGCAGGGTTATAGGATACAATCCTGAGGTCAGGTGGCCCCCGAAAGCAGATGGCAGCAGTGCAGGGGTGAGAGGAGGCTGGAGAGCCTTGTTCTTGGGGGACAGGGCTGCCTGTCCAGCCTGTGTCTGAGCATCCAGCACGGCCCTGCACTAACAGCCCCCTCGCTTGCTCAAGAGCTTTATCCTCTGGGAAGCGGGAGAGGAGGAGATGCAGCAGTATTTTGCATTCCCACGTGTTGAACCACATGTGGAAATGGGTCATGTAAAGAAATGCAGAGTATATTCCGACTGCTGGGCTCCAAAAATGTTAGATTTTGATGACCGAGAGAAAATAAAAGAATTCTTTCTCTCTTCCTATTCACTTCCCTTAAAAATTCCAGTAAAAAAAATTAAAGAGAGAATACGATTATGGAATTTAAAGAAATACTTGAGATTTAAGAAAAGAGCTCCAGGGAAAAAAATTGCTTTTGGTAAAATGGAGAGTAAAATAGGAAGTAAAACATGGAAATTTGGAAGCAATCAAGCTGTGTCTTTATGGCCGTGGTTACACTGCATCACACTTCAGCTGAAGGCTGCTTATTGAGATGTCCAATTTATTCTAATGATTGCTGCTTGAGTAGTATTAATGAAGTCACACTTAATTGGGGACACATTAATGGAAGCCAATTGGCTCCATAGTGTTTAACCAAGTATTAAGCAAGTGTGGAGGCTTAATCTCTTTTTGATTGTTAGAAGAAGCAAAGACCCATAAAAGGACATAGACAAAATTCAATGCATTTCATTTTTACTTGTAGTATTGTAGGAGGGGTTGTTCTAATTCATCTATTTTATTTTCATGACCTTCAGGCTTACAGTAAGAGCTGTGGGTGCAGACTATGTGGTCACTGCAGGCCCTGTTGAACGGTATAATCCCAGAAGACAATTCCTGTGGCACCAGGCAGTCATGGGAATGATTTGGACATTTATATAACTTGGACGACAGGTTTGAATCCCTACCATTCAGTGTGAGAGTGTGAGCACCTGCCACCTTCACACACACACAGAGAAAAAGCTAGAACCTTCACTGCCAGGCTAGCACTCACCCACAGTACATCCGTGTCCACACATCTATCTCCTGCAATTCCTGCCTTCTGGAGTGGTGGCCCCCTTCTAGGAGGGTCCACAGTGGTTCCCACTCGTGACTGAGGAGCCTCGCTAGCCCTGCTGCTGACAACTGTTCTAAAGCAAACGGGCAGCTCCGCGACTCTGTATGGAAAGAGAGAACACAACAAGCAGTATCAAAGAGAGAAAGAAAATGTACCATGAAATAGAAAAAAGAAACTTTATGCATTTTTTGGAGAGCTGTTCTCTTCATGTTATCTGTGCTTTTGCACAAGGAGCTTCTAATGCAGAGGAAAAATGTGTCCAAACCTGAAAGCAGAATTGCCTCTGTTACTAAGAATAGGTTTGGCACTTGGAATTACCCTGTTTTAAAGATAGTCCTGCAATCTTTATCCCTTGTAAAATAATCTTAGTTAAGTAAGCATTAATATGCTGTACATTGCCTCTGAAAATGGCAGTGACTGCAATGTATGTAATGAACATGTCTAGAGAGAGAGCCAAGAGAGCTCTGCACAAGCATGCATGACCTGTATGTTCCTACACTGATATCTGTAGGGTATCTCCCTTAAGTTTGCATGTTGATTCTGCTGAAAGACCATATGCACATTGAAAGTGTTTCGTTTCATGTTTAACACTATTGAACCAGATGATGTGAAACCAGGAGATGGTACCATTGCACAAGAGTTGTTGATTAAGATGCCAATAGCTGCTAAGCAACAGAATTGTTAATTTTAATTAGCCACCCACACCAGTGTGGTCAGGACACACACTGTGAAGGAAACATTGAACTGATCCATAATATATATTTCCTTCTGGGTCAGCAATAACTGAGAGAAAGCCCCACAGGATGGATATGATCTTGGCCTTAAAAGCTCAACCAGCTATCAGCACGGTGCTAAAGGCTAATATTAAATTCAGTCCTGGATATACTGAGGACATTTGTAGGGATCAAGTTGGACTGATGAGAAGGACAGCAAATAGCAAAACTTCTCTTTAGCAATCTTTCATTTGGCAAAAAGCAAGGAAACAACAAGGACGACACAATCTACATGCAAATCATCTTCAGACTTCGTCAGAACATTTCTGAAAAAAATGCTGTTATGCTAAACAGGTTGCAGAAAAATGTTGGTCACAGCAAACCTGGGGCAAAGGAAAGGGAAAGCAGTTTTCTACTCCAAGCCTTAGCACATCTCTGCTCTGATGATTCCATTAAAAAAAAAAACCTAAATGGTGTCAAAGAGAGATCTGGGTACCCATTGGTACTCAGTCCTAACTGGATACATTGCTGCATCTAAGAGTTGGAATCTTGGCATAAAAATAGATGTAATTAGCACAATTACAACTGCAAACATAGCCAAGAAGTTTTATTTTCAGGTCACAGAATGAAAAGTTGCCGTGAAACTAAATGTTGTTGTCCAGCCAGCCCCAGTAGCAAGGAAGCTGGGTATCTGTCAAGGTAAAAATGTGTGCCATGGAGATGTCATGCAAGGAAACTTGTCACTGCTGCAAGGAAAATTTTCAGGGTAGCAAAATTGGGGAGCAGGGATGAGTCTTTTGTGAGCTTTTTGCTGTTTCCTCTCTTGGCTGTTGTTTCATTTCATATTACCTTTACTTTTTCATTGCCTGTTGTAAGTTGCATTGTGATTTTTGCTTTTTTCAGCAATTCCTCCGTCGTTTGCACACATGCTGGCCTTCATCTCCACTAGCCCTGTGTTCCTCCAGCAATTTGTTCAGGTTCATCTTCCATCATACCCTGCTTTTAGCCATTTTGCCTTTCTCACTCCCTCTCTTCTTACCCACCTCTCTCTCTTTCTTTGTTCCATTCTCCTCCATTTGCTGCTTTTCTTCTCTATCCACTCACTACATTCTTTCATCCTAGCCTGAGATTTTCATTCCTTTTCCTTTCATTTCTTGGCCTTTCCTGCCTCGCTGTTTCACCCCCACTGTATTACACACAGAGCATCACAGGAACAACTTTCACCTGCTATGATTTAACTTCCCCCATGATAAAAAACTTGCAAGGTTTGTATCTACTTGCTCTATTTGCAATGCATCCCTCAGAAGCAATGGAGAGGGCTTTTTTTCCTCTTTAAAAATCCAGTCCCTTGTTCCCTTATTCTCCTTAGCCTTATAGACCATCAAAGCAATCAGCCCTTTATAAAATGAGCCATAAGGAGAGCCTGTTGGCAGGGAATCTGCTCTAACTGGGAAGCTGCCAAAGTCCGCAATAGCCCTGAAAAACATCACCAGAGAGAGAGGAGGGAGCTGTGCCCAGTGTCTCAGAAATGGGTTAATATTACAAAAAGGGAAAAAAAGGACAGAGACATTTCGGAAAGACTTGGCATCTCTAACGCAAAGCCATCATGTTTCAGAAAAAACAGAGTGATTTGGAAATTACTGCCTTTCTTAGCAGCACCCTGTCCAGAGCTATCACTGCTCCTCTCCGCTGCTTGCAACCCCAAATACATATAGCAGCTGCTGTTCACAGTCCTCATAGGTTGAGAGTCACAATTCAGCATTAGCTACATTCTCTTGCTTGGAAAATATCCTGGTGTCAATATGTATTTGCAAAACCAGATGTAAACAGTCTCATGAGGGTGATCGAATTATAATATTTATCCCCCTTTAAATCCTTCTATAAACACTTATACTTGGGTGTCCATATGATGAGCCACATGATGACAGGCAGGCAGAAAGTGGATACAGCACCCTGGAGAGGAGATATTCAGATGTAAATATCATAAATCATTAAAAGCCGTTTAGTTACATTTACTTCTGGACTGCAAACCTATGTCTATTCCCATGGTTATTTTTTCCCTTTCATGCTCCTCCTTTTTTTTCAGTCATTTGCTCTATCCATTCACAGTATCTTGGCTTCATTAAGCTATAAACAATTTGGCAGCCACAGCCCAGTGCCTGGCAAACTGGCAAGTCAGCACTGACAGAAAACCAGGGTGCTACAGATAACTGGTGAAGCATTACAGTGTGTGTTAAAGAAAAAGATATATTGAAAAAAATAGTTACTCGTCCTTTATCAGCATGAAAAAAATATTTTGCTGAAGTGTTTTGTTAGCCTATACACTGAGAGCTGTGTGTGCTTTTTATCCCTGTATTGAATGTGCTCAGGCAAAATGGTCTTTTTTTTTTTTTTAACCATTAGCAGCTGCTAGTCCCTTTGCCCTAAAGGAAGCAATGGCACGAGTTGAAGGTGAGGGAGGCTTACTTATTAGAAAGGAAACTCATTGTAAATTTGGAGTACTCAGCTTCTCAGGAACAGGCACTTTTCCCTTTTGTAAACTGCTCCAAACAAGCCCAGTATCTGCAGAGACTATCCAAAAGATACTAACACTGAGCTGGCTTTAAATAGTAGTAAAATAAAAGGTGCAGATGAGAAGAAATGGGACATGATCTGACCTTCTCCTTCATAAATAATCTCAAGAATCCTCTTGATGCACGCACAAGGCAAAACAGGAGGAACGTCTAAGCCTTTTGCCTTCTCCAGAAGCTTCTACAGCAGTTTGCAGAGATAACTTTCCTGTATTATTCAAGGCCAAAACCATAAAAAAGCATTAAGTAGAGTGGCACCTCAGGTTGGGATCACCAGGTCAACTGACAACTTATTGTTGTCTCCAGGTTAACTGGCAACTGTCAAACTGGATGCTCATGGTACATATAATCCTGTAGTTGTCCTGTGAGTAAATCTGCATTCCCGCGTCTCCTTCATGTGATGCTAAATATTTTCCTTTCCACTTCATCCTTGAAGGAGAGAAGTCAAGTCAGTACATTGCCCCTTTCAGCCCTTCCCCTTCTTGCTGAGCCTGTGAACCAGAGAAAACAGGATGGGGAGCTGCAGAAGCTTAGTACTAAGCAGATATTGACAGGGTACTTAAATCCCAAACCTCGTTTCTTCATACAAATAGTACAGTCTTTATTATGCTGGTTATGTATGACTATTTATATGGCATTTCTTTCTCTCTTCAGTGATTTCCAAAACATTCTTAATATCATAAGAATTGTCATGCTTTATATTGACCATCCACTAAGGACAAATGATTCTTCTGGGTTGGGAGTGCTCACCAGGTAACACGCTACTTTTAGTTTCTCAATGACATCCTAGCCACCTAAGTCAAGTATGTTGTTTATGACCTCTTATGAAGCTTGTTGAGTCTTTTGAAAGAAGACTTTCTAATGTAAATTTTTGAACAAATAATTTGTGACCCTGTCTAACAATTTTTTCCTTCTACAAAGACTTCAATGTTCATTCTGATTCATTTGTCTAACATTTAGATTATTTTGTTTCTTAAACCTTTAGTTTGTACTTAAAACTGTTGTTATTCTGCATATTTCATCTGGTTTCTTTTTTTTTTCTGTTCTTGTAAGATTTTGCTGCAGTTACTTTTGACTACCAAACAAGCTTAATTTGGTGAGAAGAGAAAATCTGGGTCTTCTGCACCTCACAAACATTTTAAGAAAAGTTAATGTTCACTCAGGTATGCATGAATTATTCATAATACAGCCTCATTTTTAACACCAGAATAAAGTCAGCCCATTAATTTGCAAATCTGTTTTTGCATTATTCATTCTGTTCTAATTGCAGAAATTCTCAAATAAAATAGGGAAACTACTTGAGTCCTAGGAACTGTTAGAAGTTAGAACCAAGTATTTTTAATTCAGAACTGAACCAAGAACTGAGACTTAGTTTGCTATCTGTCATATTTGACCTCTGGGCAGCTTGATTTTTTTAAGCCCAGTTTTCATGGAAACTTAAAAATTCAGAGACTGAATTCAACCACAGATGACCAAAGAACAAAAGCTGTTAAGTAGGTCCAGTAATTTCAGCTATTTCAAGTTCCTTAAAAGTAGAGTGACTTTTCAAATGCCGTAACTGAATATACATCTCATTTAAACTAGAGAAGCTAAATGGAAAAGAGCTAAAAAATGTGTCATTTAAAATAGAATCCCCTTTCACCACTCTTAATTTTAAAGACTTCTGTCTTGAACAGACAGGAACACAAATACTGGTGATCATCTTTGAAATACCTACATATATTGGCTAATCATCAGATTCTGTGCTGCAATACATCCATATTCTCTGGAAGGAGGCAAGTTATTACATGCAGAGCTAATGTCAACAAAGGAGACTTACTGCAGTGAATAATAAAGTTCAAAACTCCCAGATTGACATGCATTCAGATAAATTAAGCACATGTACTCTTTTTGTATTACACATATGTGAAATGAAAATGCCTGCATTTATAGTTAAAATTCGTATCCCCATCTCTGATATCCCACTAAAAGGTTGGATAGGATGGGGAGATCTCCCTCCCAGTGATGATCCACTAAAACTGGATCTCACAGCCAATGGTTACTGAAAAGGGAATATCAGATATGTCAAAGACTCCTGATGGATCTTTCTTGTTAGCTCTCTATCTTAAGTCCAAATAGCCCCTACTATTTTCACTAGCAGTGAAAATAAAGTAAAATAGTGTAATTTTGTAGCCAAGCAATGCCCACCATAAAATGTTCTATAAGGATCCTCACACTGATCTCTTGCAGCTCTACCTCAGAATTACACTGCATGAAAAGTTTCTGTTCCTACAAAAGTAGCCCACTAAGAAGCTCTGCAGGAAATCACAGACAACAGACCCCTGGAAAGTTTTGAAGAATTGCAAACATTGCCTTAATGCGGATCTAAAAATACCATTTTCACTGTTCCAATTGCTCATTACTTATTTAGCAGCATCTCAGAGGAGTCAAGATTGTGTTCAAATTCAAAGAGGGCTGTCACTGTACTCAGTGATTTTGGCAGCCAGCCAGAGTTCCCTGAAAGGATTGATATATGTGTACACACATGCCAGCTGTAAAAACTTGTTGAAGGAGTTGGAGTAGTAACAGTTCATTTCATATCTCACAAAGTCACAACAGTTTCACAGGCACAGAAAGGTACGTTATCTGTGAATTTTTATGAGCACTGCAAACTTCCCCCCAACTAATACCAGTGGCAATACTGTCATAAACCTGAGCAAGACCTTGCCTTGGGCCATAGGTGTTTCTTCACATAGGCTACCCAGTAGGGTAAGACTCAGAGTAGCACTTTTCTGTGATATGAAGCTGGATTTCTGCTAAGACCAAAACATTTGCTATTTAGAAAGATTTTTTCATATTATTTCAGTAGTTAGCATTGATGCCTAAAGAACAGTGCATAATAAAGCTACAATAAGAGTCTTACTTTAGATACCCCTGGGCGTATCTAAAGTAAGAAGCAGTGAAGTATTTGGGAATTTGACCATGTGAATCTTTGCTTCAAAGACCTGTTTTGATGGGGAGAACATAGAAGATAATGGGGTATTTCACTGTACTTTGTTGTAATGTTACTGGTGTTCTAGCTAAAACAGGCCCATTTTTCTGGTTGAGTCAATCTGATCCTGCCTTGCTGTGTAGGTCTCTACCCACATGCACTGCAGTGTGTCATTAGTTCCTGTAGAAATTTTGGGAATATGGACCTGAGATTTAACAGTTGCTATGTTTCTCCAGAACCACTGGAGCAGCTTTGCCTAACAGATGGAATTAGTTTTCCTGCTCTCCGATGTACCCACATTGGCATGCAGTACAATGTGACGTCCCTCTACAGAATGGACATCAATTTATTTGTAAGCTCCTTAAGCCTATTGCAACACCCGAGATGTAGGAGGAGGCCAGAAACATAGAAATGGTTGCTGAGAGGACCTAAGTGAATGGACAGGGTTAACAGCAGGGATGATGGTAGCTATGCTTGCTTTCCCTTAGTCTTTCTCTAATATCCAGGTGCAACTTTGACTCTAGAAGATGAGCTCAGTGAAAGCAACTCATTTTTAATGAAGGAAAAAATCTCTACAGTTGCTTGAAATATGAAAACAACTGTCTTAGGGGAGTAGGAATGAGAGTTATATTACACCTTGGAATGTATAACTGCAATGCAAATAACTTGCTTTTTTATTCCCTTCAGGGAGGCTGGAGTTGAGAAGAAGCACTAAATGCTTATAGTCCCAGGGGAAACATCCCTTTGCTGCAGCTAGGTCTCTTCTGGTTAAAAATATATCTGTTTTCCCTCCAGGCAAGTTTTAAGCTTATGGTTTGAGTAAACATTTGGAAGAAGCTAATTGCAATTTCAACATTAGGAGCCTGAGAGCTAGAGGACTGTTTTTAATTTAAAGTGGACAGTTAAAATTAACGCTATCCCTCACTCTGCAGGACTCTTGCCAACAACCATCAGGTCTCAAAAGATCTTTCTGAAGATATTCCTAAAGCCATGCTGAAAAGCCAGATGCAGGGCTCAGACTGTAAGGTAGTGTCAAGACCGTATCTATAGACATTTCAAACTAAAGCTTTTCAGAATATACTTCAAGTTCGGAGTGTACTGCAGACTGTTCTCCTGCTATGCACAAGAATAACCTGCAGGGCATCCAAGACATACCCTGCATACACACATCAGAAAAACTGGGTCACCACTAGTCCTTTCTCCTCTTTTCTGCAGGTGCTGTGTGGTATGGGCAAAATCCTGCAACTAGTATGGCAGGGATAACAGCAGGGTAAAACCCATCAATAGATGGGACACAGGATGGACATAGGAGGGATAGGGACATAGAAGTCTAAAGCATATTGTGGGAGCCCTGTCTTAGCCAATAGTTACTCATTCATCTTATCTGCAGTTCAGTGAAGTGTTCAGTCAGAATTAAATCTTAGTATATCAGAATGAAACACAGTACATTTAGAAAGCCTTAGTGGAGTTTTACATCAATAACAGAAGCAAGCAACAGGAAGTTTCTCTGCCTTAGATGCAATAAAGCAAACCATATATCAGAGTTCTTTTGAAAGAGCCCTTCAAAATTAGCTAAGTTTGGGCAAAGCTGGGATCATAAAACTACTCATGGCTCAGAATCTGCTTCATCAACATCCGCACTGGGAATGCCCCCGTTGAGAGAATCCCTTTTCCTACAATGGGAATGGGAAAGACAAAACATTTTTCAAGATTATAGTGCTTTGAGATTACTTTCTTTAAATGTGGAAATTCTCACTTCATTTGGAAACGTTCTCTAAAGGAGAAGATGAAGGAAAAGGATGATCTTACCCATCACAAAAGTCAGATTTCTTTTTATGAGCAAAAAATGCAAAACAGCATTTGTGATACTCTCATTCTAGGAAGGCTATAAGCTTTTATAGCTAAAAGTTTAAATCCCACTGCAGTCTCTGAAATTCTGAAAGATCCTAGTGCATCTCACAGCAAAGCTGAAGAGGATGCCCCACTGTACACAGCACATTCACTGCAAAGAGAAAAATCTTTTTGGCCTTTCCAGCACCCAAACTGCATTACGTAAAGACTATGGACTTTGCTCTGGACCAACATCTTCTCTTTCAGCTATTGGAGTTTGGGCAGCAATTCAGCAAATTTTATAAGGGCTCTAATTTTAAAAATGTCAGTACCTAAATCAGGATGACAGAATTATAGAGCAGAGTTATAAATAAGGACCTCAAGGGATACTGAATGTATCCTATTGTCATGAAGTTGACTGGTTATGCCTACCTTATCATGTATTTTCCTATCATTTGCTTAGAGTCCCCACTGCTAGAGACTGTAAGGAACTGCAGTGGAGATGATATATCAGCAGACTTTTGACAACCATGAGGATGGGGTGGCAGACATATCCTGGAGGAGCCTTGCAGACTAACATTGGTGGCTTTCATTTCATTCATGCCTTTCCCACAGACAACAATGGTTATTCTAGAGCCACTTCTTAGACCACACTGTCACCTGCCAGTCTATACTGGCAAAGGGCTGGCACACGAGGCCGTGCCTCCTCCTGGCAGCCTGTTGCCGTATACAATCCAGCCAGCAGCCCAGCTGGAAGCCCCAGCCAGCCAACTTTCTGCTCCCCAAACCCTCCTTGGACCCTTTGGGCCTGGTCATGGTGAACCTGGGCTTTTAGATGCCCTGATGTCCAGTGCTGCTTGATTACTCTTTGTTCCCTGCACACTTTGGCCTTTGGAGCCTTGCATCGACTAAGTGTTCGACTGTGTAACATCATTTGCTATGACCTCAGTTAGTCTGAGGAGGGAATAATACTCCATGTTGGTTTAACCACTTCCATGTGATACAAATGCTAAAAGCAGGCAAGATGAATAAGAGAGATTCACAAATTAAAAAGCCTTGTAATATCTAAATGGCAACTTTGAGAAGGTCTGTAGGAAGAAATTCAATACTGAAACAGAGCTGAGAACAGATCAAGCATAAATACACCTCTTGGCTGCCTCAGAAAGAATGAAGTTCCAGAAGACATTTTTTGATACAAGCATTGTACAGGAGAAAAATAAAACACCACCACTTTCTGGATAAATTCCATCTCATTTCTCTCTTTTCCCTGTGTATGCATTTAAAGACATGTTCTCTGTGAGATTTTTCAAGTCACATAAATTTCTATAATAATGCAGTTATCTAGAGTGCATTTTCTGTACCAAATTCCCCCTAAAGTGCAGGATATAGATGGTTTTACGTTTTTTGGAATAACTCACATTTACTGCTAAGGGCACTTCAGCCTCAATTATTTAGTGGTCATCAATATATATCTCACAACTTCATGGAAGAAATTTGAGATCACTGCTCTTGTGATCATGAAAATTTCACATATCTAGCCCACATCTGTGTTGTGAACTGCAGTGCCACATTTAATACAGAAACATGGGAGATGTATGAATTTAAACAGGAAAATGTAAGGACTACTAACAGAATTAAGAAGATTTGTATCCATTTCTTGTTGGTTTAAGTTGATAGAAAGGTTACCTAAGTGAAAAAGGGAACTGTGGATAGGAGATTGGATCCACAACGTGAGTAATAGGCAAAGAAAGCCCTTTGGCAGCTCAGCAGAGCACACAGCAGGGAGGAGGACAGGAGGGAGCACTCCCTCTCTCAAGCCCTTCTCAATTAAGGCTGCTGCCCAGTTTTGCATGCACCTCACCCAATCATGTAATGCAATGAGGTACATATAGAAAGCATGTTATTCCTTTACTCAGCTGCATTCCCTTCTGCAGGAATCATGTGTGTCTTGAAGTAAGTGATAGGAGAGCTCTGAAATGTGCATCAGTCCTCATGCAAATTCAGTAGTTGCTTCCATTTCCTACGCAGACACCTACATGCATCCATGCATCCACCCCTTTCCCTGCTGCTTGCAAAGGTCACAGGCTGGAAGTCACCAGTGCCTTACTGCTTGTCTGACAGCTCTGCCTTACAAAGAGCGCATTGAGCCCATACCCTGTGCCAACCTGTTCTTGCAGCAGCAGAAAAGACTGGGCACAAATCTGAACCACAAAGGCTCGTTCCTCTCAAACCAGACAGAAACGAACTTTACATGCAACAGATCTGGTTAAAGCAGAGCTGCTGTAATCACCCAGGATGGTGTCGGTAGCAAGAGGGATTATGCCTGGAATTGCAATGGATCACCCAGAAGGGAGAGTCACAGGGCGCAAGTCCAGTGGTTTTATGAATGCAGTTCACACAGTCCCTTGACTTTTGCTTTCTGTAAGGCATGCTGTAAATCAGTGACATCTAGTTCAGTGCTCAGACTGAAAGAAAAGGTCCATTTCATGTTATGGCACTGCCCCAGCTACATTAGACTCATGAGAACCAGAGGAGGATATGATGAATTCATGCACAGAAAAACTGAAATGGGTGCTACTCAAAGGAAAAAAATAAAGCAATACAGAATGGGGACACTTGCTTACCTGAAATCACTGAATGAACATCTCCTCTTTATAACATGAGTGATCTGATGCATTTTCCCCATGAAAAAAAAAGAGAAAAAAGAAAACAAAAACCTAGGCTTCATTACCATAGAGTTTATTGAATGTGTTCTCAAGTCAATTTAAAACTTACTAAATAATGAATGTTAGAGGAAAAAATGCCTTGATATTCCTCTTTTATGATATATTTAAAATGCCCTCAATAGAAGAGAAGCCCACTCATTGAGAAATGGGATGTGCACAGGTAAGTATTTGAGCAGCAGGTGTTGCTGCTCAAAGCGTGCAGAGGGAGCTTTTCTATTTTTAAGATGTAAGGAGGTTAGCTCTGTTACAAGGAACTAAGCGGCAGAGGAATAATTTTCACTTCCTCAAGCACAGGCATTTTTCATGCTAGCTGTGATATGTGTAAGAGTTGCAGCCACAGGATGGTCTAGAAAAGGTAATATATTTTTACTCATCCTCCTGGAATGCATGTCAAATGCTATTTCACTATCCAAGGTTGTGGTGCTCTATCTAACTTCCATCTTTGCCATCAGAACCAGAGACTGTCAAAACAGCCAGTTCACAAAACAGAGGAGCTCAAAAATACCCCGTGACACTTTCCCAAAAGAACCTGACAGTCTGAAAAATGTTCAAGCTTTGGCTGGAAGCTGAGCTTTCTTTTAAGAAAGATTTGGGGATTTATGTTTAATATTGCATTATTAGATGTAGACAGAAACAATTTTAGAAGTCTAAAGAGAAACCTAAACTTACCATAACCACCAAATTTATCAGAAACCTGTCTTTTAGTCAAAAACACAGTCAATATTTTTTGACACTGAACTAGTTTCTGAAACTCTCAGTCCTCCTATGGATGCTAACTCCACGTGAATTGACTCACTTTTCATGCTACCAGTGCACATGTCTGTTCTAACCCAGCTCGCAGCTACTAAGGGGCAGTAGCTGATCACTGCAGCCCCCCATGTCATCCTGCTTGCTGGTGATCAAGAGCAAGCACAGGTGTGCCCAGCTTACTGCAGCTGTGCTGCAGCTGCTCACACCCCACACATCTGCCCCACATCACCCTTTCCATCTCATGCCACCACTACTGATGGTTTCAGCCTGAAAGAGCAAAGACTGTATTATCCAGATATTGAGGAAATGCATAGCCTTGGCTGGGGCAATATCCATAGCACTGACAGAAATTGAGCTTGCACTGGCAGAATTCATGTTTAGGTAGATCTGACAGGCACTCAGGCCCTGGGAGACAAGTGCCACTTTTCACTCCCATGCTCAGCATGGACATCTGTGGCTTAGCTCAGTTTTGCCCCAAGCAGCAGCAGCAGCAGCAATTCCTTGACACTCAGTCTGTAATATGTCCAGATTCTAAAAATGGCCGCAACATCCACACTTGCTGCAGAGTGACAGCTTTTCTTCTGGGTATGTTTTTGTCACTCTGGAATATCAGCTCATCAAGGTTTCCGTGCTCCTACCTCACCTATGTAATTAAAGTGCTCCCCTCATCCTGGCCCCCCACCAAGGTTCCCCCTTCTCCCCAGCAGCAGCATGGGTGCTCATGTTTTTCCAAATCCCCATAGCATACCCCATGGTACAGGAGCAGAGGGACTTTGAGATGGTGTCAAGGAATGACAACTTTGCACTGAATGCAGAACATTTGATTTGCATGTGTTATGAAAACTAAAGGTCACAACCATCAAGCTCTATCACTTATCTTTCATACTTCCTTCTAGCACAGAATCTTAATAGGCAAGTACCGATTCCTTCATTATTACTGAAATCATTGATCATAGCTAGCAGTAAGGAGCATATCCGCATTAACTCTCTCTTCAAGACAACAGCGTCTGCTGAGCCATTTCAGGCCGCTGCTGAACATTACCACTGCAGTAAGAAGGCTGATGCAGCCATACGTATATATTAGAGCCCCATCAAAGCCATTCCACTGAAACTTGTGGTAGACTACTTTCTGCACTGTCAGACTGACCAAAAGGAGAGTAAAGCCCCTTTCCAGGCCACAGTCACCTTTTTACAATGCTAATTTAGCTGGCATGAAGGTGACAGATTTGATCCGATGTTTCAACGGACTAGAAAACCACTGGATGAACACTGCCTGCAGTGACCCCAGGGAAGGGATTTATCAGGGATTTACCAGCCTTTTAATGAATTTATGTTCATGAAAGAGGCAAGATTTTTCATGGCCTTCTGCAGTTCCAAAAGCTCCTCTGTCAATGCTATGCCCAGCTCTGCTCCTTCTTCCCTGTAGCTGCTGTTCCTATGCTGGAGACCACAGACACCAGGATGCTACTTAGCCCTGAGTCGCTCTTGTAAATTAGCTATGCCAGACCTTACAGGGACATCCTGCTCACTTATAGAGGCAATAAACTTCAGCAGCTCAGGACCATAATCTCTTCACTTGCGCTAGCAAGATTTGACAAAGTTTATTTAGTGTAGTATAGCCTTTGTCAGCACAGAGGTGCAGCTGCAGGGGCATCCCCAGAGGTGCCCAGACCTGCATCTCAGCTCTTCTCACTCATGCTCTGCAGTATCAGCACAAGCCATGCGGGCACATAGCTGAGATAAGGATGCAGTTTCGCTATCTGATGCAGGTTGTCACAAGGGTCTGCCTGAGCTTTCTGCTTATGAGCATCAGTCCCACTTATATTTTACCCTTTGATCACAGACCCAGCCCCAGTCTAAGGGATGATTTACCCTAACTATGGCTTTTTGAAGGTTCATGTTAAGCTAGAAGTTTAAAACCAGTTTCTTGTGCAGCTGTAGCAGAAGATGCCCAGCTGAAACCTTTTCCATAGATCTCAGCAAAACCACTGCTAAGCAGATTCGGAAGAGACTTTTCTTGTTCCCCAGCTTCTAGGTTCAGGTTATGAAGATGAAAGCTTAGACTTTCTGTCACATTTTTTTTACAATGGGAAGTCTTTTCCGGAAAGCTCAGCACTCACCTGTAGAGGAAGGCAATGCAACGGTTTGCTGTTCTGCTCCTGATGGGAGGCCAGGTTGAGCACCTGGGCACATTCCAGGTGGTAAGGGAAAGCATTACCTTGGAAATAAACAGATGCACACAAGAGACAGCAGCCTTTTGTTCAGTTTGCTGAAGTTTGCAAGCAAATTACAGTCCCAGCTACTGGCAACATGAAGATCTCTCCCACTTGATAGAATAATTACATGGGGATGTCCAGCTTCTTAGCCCAGATAGCAGTGAGGGCAGCACTATCACTTGGGAAGGGAAACAGGATTATGGAAGTATAGGAAGAGAATAAATCCTCACTAATACACTCACTGTTTTTTGAGAGGAGAATAGAATAAGAATAGGTACAAAATATGAAGAATAAAACAGATGAAGAGAAGAATTCTGAAAACAAAACGAACAATCCAAGAGACAACAAGAGGCAACCAGACAGCAAACAATGAAAGTATTTCCAATCCCTTAAATGTTTGGTTCCTAAAAGGAACCAAACGTAATGCACACCACCCAAATCTCTGTTTGATCTGTCCTTCTGCTTTCACTACATCCCATCCTGCTCTGAATGAGTCTGAGTTTACTTTTGCACAGACATCTCTGCTGATGAGTTAGCAGCAAGCAAATTACACTCGGTGAATTGTCAGTCTGAGGAAATGATCTGTAAATTCTCAGAGTTGAAATCTGGCTTTTCCTCTGATCAGTTTTTTTAGAAAGAGAAATGTCTTGCGAGGAGTTGCTCTCAGCAATAACCCTAGCTGTAACCTAACCCTTATTCTAGCCCTGGGAGGTCAGTGCAGGGATTCAGACTTGTCATTTTGTCCCCAAGACTTTAACTTTAACTTGTTTCTGTGTTTCTGCGTGGGATGTTATTACTGTTTCCAGCCTGTTGTTAGCATGTTGTTGGCGTATCTCTAGGTGTACGTGATAAAAATGTATTGAATATCATGGAAATGATACCTTTCCCCATCCAACCTTTTCTTACACTACCAGCACAAAGGAGATCATCTATGAAAGCAACATGGTAGTTCAATACTTGTGCACAGCTAGGTTGATTTATTTTCACAATTTAGTGATCTGCAGGAAATGCTGCCATGAAAGAGCCTGGTTTTGGGGCAGAAGGGGACTAGCAACATCTGAGGCATTCTTTGTTGTTCCTGCTCAAGTGGTGAAAGTGCTGGCCCGTTGCTTGGATCTGTCAGAGATCTGATCAGACAGGCTTATTATGCAGTTCCCCTGGACAATTGGCTCCCTGAACCTTCTCTAATGCAGAGCAGAAGCCAGATGGGACAGTGCTGCATGATAAATCTGGCCTGTTAAATAGTTAACCACAGACCTCCTGTTTTGATTCAGTCACAGCAGTAACACGAGGCCGGCTTCTGTCCTCATCTGACACTTCAATGCTGCTTACAGGGAACCACTGGGGAAATATGCTTTCACAGATTGCTGGTTGCACAGCCATGTCCCCCAGAGCCTTGTATAATAAGGAATAGGGCGAGGAAAGGGAAATAACCAAGTGCTGTCATAACAGCTCTCTTTCTGCTGTCAGCACAATCTCAAAGGCAGATGATACAAGGTGTAAGGTAAAGTTACTAAGGGTCATCTCAGTTAGCAGTGGCACTAGGACAGAGCTCCTTCTGGGGTTAATAGGTAAAATTCATCTGCTTTTTCATTCATTAAGGAGAGTCTGACTAAAACAAGAAATTGGGTTCTCAATCTGCAAAAATCTTCTGGGAAACTACTAAAGCAAGATCCTCTGTGCATATTGGATGGCAAAGCTTAGTTAAATGATGACAAACTATTTTATGAGTAGCAGGGATGGGGGAGATGATAGCACAGAGAGAGCAGTATATAATTCCTAATTCTTTTTAATTTTAGAGTGAAATTACCCTGAAAAGCAAATACTTGAAGTCAATACTGGAAAATGAGCTAACTTACCTTTTCAGACATGGAAAAACTCCAGCATTGATTAACTGTAACCCACTGCAGTGCCCTGGATGGAAGGTAAGATATGATTGATCACCAGTGGAAAGCCACTTGAAGTTGGGGCAATACTTTCATGATCTTTAAAAGAGCAGAAGCCACAGATGCAGAGCTACCAGTGAGATAGCTAAGATTAATTTAACATGTAGTAAACATGGATTCTGTCGGAAAATGCCTGGGGAGCATTAGAGTGCATCTGCTTGCTTGGTCACCAGTATTGCTGTAGTGAAAGAGGATCATGGATATGCTCATGGGTGAGGGTTCTGTGCTGGCATCATGTCTGAACCTCTGAGTTTACTCACTAAAGTGCACATCGCACTTTTTTTAGAAACTCATTCATGAATTTTGAAATAAAATAACCCAGGCAAGAACTTAAATATAGGACTCTCCATGTATTTCAGATCTCACTGGCCATTGTTTTCCCTGATGAATATTTCTTCTAGTGTAAGGGTCAAGGATCCCACTCCTATTTTAGAAGGAATGAGAGGGGATAAAGAGTATGCATATATGTAGCTAATTAAGAAAAAAAAATCTTTTCAAAAGATTGCAATGGCCTGATCTCCTTGTCGTTTTACTGAGGTAGCAAAGCCTTTCAAAATGGGATGCAGATTTTTAGATTTTGAGCTTTTCAAAAAAATGAGGTCCCAAACAGCCTAGGGAAAAACCTGAGCTGATCCCAGTTCAGATCCTGTGTGATTACTTAAATCACTGGTGCAGAGTCGCACATTTCCAACAGTCTATTTGTACCATGTGTTTGTGTTTATTGGATAGTCCAAAAGCATCTGATTTCAGAGAGTGAGTGTAACAAAAGTCTGGGCAAAGTGAATTGTGTGATCAGTGCTGGAGTCCTGAGCTGGAAGCTGCTGTGAGAAATGCTGTCTTTCTGCAGAGCAGCCAGGGCAAGTTGCAGCCTCTCTCTCGGGGAGGGAAGACGCTACCTGTTAATCACTTTGGCAGCCTGTCAGGGGGTGGCACTGCAACCCAAGACAGGAGACTCACTGATTAGCTCATGTGACTAGTAACTAAAAAGTGCTTTTGCACAAGGTGAACAGTAGAGATCAGCAAGAGATCTGCACCTCCTGAAGTATTAAATCAGTTATTTGGAGAAACACATTCCCCCCCCCAAAAAAAAGACTCCAAATGAGTCTTCTTCATGTGAAGGTAGCCAGGCCTTCAGCATCCACATTCCTGGGGAACCTGCCTTCTCAAGCACACTGGCCCAGCTGCCCAGCTCTCCCTCCCTCCCCAAGCATCAACACCTTTATCTGGCACTTGAAAAATGTCTCCTCTGATGTCTGGCAACGTGGGCAGTCTGTTGTTTAAGTGCTGAGCAGAAGGGAGGTGGTGCCGAGAGAGGCAGGAGCTGAGGAAGGACAGGGCCACCATGCAGGAGAGAGAGGACCTTCTCTGTGTGAGGCACAGGGCATCGCAGGGCATGAGTGACAAATTCCCTCAGGAGAGCAAAGGTGGGCAGGACAAGCTGAACTATGACTCAAATCATGTAAAGATGAAAAAAAACCAACAACTTTGAACTGCTGTTTAGGATTACATAGGCGTTCAAGGCTTCCTGCACTTTCATGGATAGGAACTGCATTCCCAGATAAAGTCTTTAGTGGCTCAGATGAAAAAGCTGAGGAACTCTTCAAACAAAGTAGCTGTGTTTTGATTTGGTGCAAACAAGAAGAGAAGTATCCAGAAATAGCTGAGGCTTTGAAATGCTGATTTCAAATATCATGTGCTGCCATTCAACTGTCCTATCATAACAGGGTAGAACGAAAGACAATTTCCTTCTCTATATACGTACAAAAATATATAAACAACCAGAAATAAAAATCTACCTCTGAAAAGTAGGGTTTTCTTTTTTTTACCTTTTATTCTATTTTTATTCCCCTTTTCCTTCTTTATTTTTTTCTTTATATCAGGAAGACAATAGGAGTATTTATTATGTCAGCTACAAAGGATATCCAGTTATCATTTCTCTACCACTAGCAGTTACCTGACTTCACACCGCAGTTTCAACAGTCTGCTCATATAGGGCACTGCTATAAAATTGCTATAAACGTTCATTCCCATGTGCCACGAGCAGGTGAAGAACAGAGATCTGGGGTGGCATCTGTGCTGCAGTCAGAGACAGAGGCAGAGCAGGTACAGGCATCCCTGTGTGATCCTTAATCTCCTTTCCTTTGTTTTTTTTCCTAGTTTTCCTGTGGGCTTGTATCAAAGGCAACAAGTTGTAATGACAGAAGAAAACAGATTTAAGCACAGCCTTTTGAGTCTATGTCTAAAATTGATTTTGGAAAAATAATATTTTGACTTTCTGATTTATGTACCTCTACAATTTTGCAAATGATTTTCAAGCTCTGTTAATTGGAGACCACTGGTGGCTCCTCCTACAAGTTATGTGATGTTTCTGATATCTCTGTTTGGAGAATGGAAACTTTTAAAGTTCCTGAAAACTCAGCCAAGCAGTTTTTATTTGAAGGAGCACCACCATTAATGTCTTTTAGGCTCCTACCACAGGTAAGCACATTCTTTCAGGTATATAGTTGTTGGTGGTAGCACTGGTATGGCAGTAGAAAATCACACCTTCTGCTGTGAATTTGCAGTTAAATTATTTTCCAAGTTAAAATTTAAGGTATTTTCTGGAACAATTACTGTCTACCTCAATAGAATATTTTATTTCATAACACAGATCCTAATAAATGGATGATGAATGCATCACATTATCTTCTAAGCTATTTCTTTTGTTCCAAAATAATATAGCTAAAAGACACTTGCAACCAAAGGGCGGTACACTGAAAACAAATGGAAAGAATTGTTATATTGCATTGTGCATAGTCTTGTGCCCTCGTTGCAATGGGATGTAATTCTATAAGCTACTGTGCTGTTAGATTTCAAAAGGCTGGTTCATAACCAGTAATAACATTTGTGGCAATCTGAGCTAAGTTAATGAAAAAGATAATCAAATCTAATGCTACAAGGCATGATATCTGATATCTCTAGGGGTCATAAAGAGACCATACAATTGAGCAGGGGAAATGGAAGGAGCTGGTTTTATGTGCGAAGGGCAGAGGAGACGCGCACACAAATGAGGGTCACCTTACTCAAAAGCATTGTGTGCTGGTCATCAATGGAGGCAAAAGAGCATTGGTTAGATGGCTCCTGGGTTAGAGGTGCTTATCAAACTAATGATATTTTTAGTAATGCCAATACCTGATGAAGTTTCAACTGATTCCAGACATGTGTCTCTATCCATTGATTGGGAGATTGGATTAAGTAGTTGACACGTGCTTCTTCTTTGTCCATAGTAGATAGGCACTGAGTTAGTGTCTGACCATGGATGGCATTTGAATAGCCCTTGTTTTTGCATTTCAGCACATGTTAACTCTAATCTGAAACTCACTTCTAGCTCTGGTGCTAGAAGTATAGAACATATATATTTTAACTATATTTTATAAATATATATATATATAGAGAGAGAGAGAGAATAGAATATATGTATTTTATTGTATCTCTGGAAAACAAGTCATGGTCACTTTCTTCAGCTTCTAAGTAAGTTTATTGCAAATTGTCTCTGTGAACACTTTCACCAGCACATATTGGTTATGTCACTCAAGTGTTCAAGTGGCAGTGGCTTTTGTGCTGACTAGTAGCAGAATTAATGGACATATTCCTTGTGTGCGTGTAACTGGTAATGTTCAGAAAGAGATACGTGAGGAGTACTTCTATCTATAGATAGCATTCAAAATGTGTTTTCTCATATAGACTTGAACAGAATTTATTACAATTGCCTCCTTCATCCTAGTCTGTTCTTTTATAAATTCCTCTTTTACATTTTTCTCTCCCAGTCACCTTTAAGCAGATGCATTTCTGGATAATGTGAAAAATGTCATGCTGAGCCGAAATCCATCTGAGGCCACCTAGAACTCTGGTTGTGGCCAAAGGCCACAGGACAGAAAGGCTGACAGAAAGGACAGAAAGGGCAGAAGACTTCTGTCCTTAGGAAAGGACAGAAGACCAAGGACTACACAGAGGTCTCTACTTCAGTGTATCTTCTCAGGTTTTGTTAGAAGTTTAGAGACTTAGTGAAGTAGGAGTTTAAATATGTTTGAGTATTTGATAGCTAATTCAACTTCCTTAAATAAACTGGATCATTTTCTTGAATGTTGTGACGTTGTTGATATCCCATAACATCTTGTAAGAAGTCTTAGAATTCTCTGCTAAAACACTGTTAGAAAAGCACAGGTAGGAAAGATGTGAAAAAGATTGGATGCTTCCTGACCTTTCACAGTCTCTTTCTCATCAAATTCTGTATCCTTGTGTTGCCAAGTTCACCCCATAGAGATAATATGCTCATAGCTGATTGGAGTGTTTGGCGCCTTTCCTATCATTTACATTCCAGGTCCTAGGCTTCAAGGCCTTACAAAAATGAAGAATACATTTGTAGTAAAATTGTTTCTATTTATCATTGTATTTATCTAAAGTTTGGAAGGAACAAAATTCCACTAGTGCATTAAGAAAGGTGACGAAAATCCATTATACATAAATTGACTGTTTCCATCCATATCTCTCCACAGATCCTCAGAGCTTCACTGTGTTTATATTTTGAATATCCGTGATGTGGAGTTACTGAAACTAAATCAGATTTTAATAAAGCAGGGTATTGTGGGATTTCTGTGGGTCTGAAGTTCAAGTTACCAGTCTTGAATATATAGCAGCTGATACAGGTTTTGCTTGAGTTAATACCTAAGGGACTTTCATTTAGTTTTCTTTCTCTTCTCTACAACAGAAAAATTAATATCTCATCACCTCTGAGAAAGTCAAAATTATTCCAGAAGAGAGAGGGATTACAAAGTTCCCAGCACTGCAAACAGCAATAGTTATCTCAAACAATAGGACTGAGCCTTCTATATTGCTTTTTTATTCTCCTTCAGCACAGACCAGCCTCTCTGCAGAATGGATTCTCAGCTGCAAAGTATCCAGATGCTAATTTTTGTGCATATGAATATTTAAGGTTAATGAAAATATATTCCTTGCGAGAAAAACAGTTAGTGACATTCAGACTATGTTCCTTTTTCCTTCCCTGACATGAAGTAGAATGTTCAAAATCTGATTAAACCTATTGTTCTCACATGAACGAAATTACTATTTCTAATTGAGATTAGGTGAAGTATTCTTCCTCCTGACTGGATGGCCAGCAGGCAAGAGAAACAGATTTAAATGTTTGCTCTAAATCAAGAGGAGAGAGGATAATTTTATCTCTTTCTCCCATGGGTTAATTGCTGTCTTTTGTATTCATTTGCAGTGTACATGTTTTTTCTAAGTTTTTACAGGAAAGCCAAAAGCATGCAGATGATTCAGATTGGTATATGGACTGGAGAAAAAGAAGGAGAAGATTTGTGCCTAAAGTTTTCAAGTGGGTGGCCCTCTTGGTCAGACATAGGTGCCTACCTAGCATTAATTTGACCTAAGTCAACTTCTGTTTGTCCTATGATGGTCTTATCCTAGTTCTGGAGGATACTGAGATCCATATTACATGGTTTCCATAACTTGTATGAAAGGACTAGGACCTATCTTGGACTGAAGGAGTGTGTGATGAGGTAGAATGCACTGCCACAGCAATGAAGCTTTCTGTACCTGAGGTGGGTAACACCCACTGTGGGTCCAAGCTGGGAGATGGTTTCATTTTGTCTTTAAGCACATCTAGATGGAACATGCATAGTTCAGTAATCTTCATGGCCTGCAGAAATTAGTGAGGTCCTTGTATGAAAAAAGACACGTGCCTGGACTATCAGCCACACAATCTTTGTACATAGCCAACCAATATGGCCTGACTTGGCCCCATGAATGCCAAAAGTTCCTTTGCTTGTGCACCAAGGCTGCCTTTCATTTGTGCTTCAGATGCATAGACTTCTCCTCTAAGCATCTGACTGTACCCCTCTAAAGCCAGTGAGGGCAGAGAGCGCATGGCAGGGACCCTTTGGAGTGCCACTGTTTAGTGGGACCACTATGAGTGTGCTCAGTGCTACAAAACTGGGGATCCTAAATATGTGAGTGACCGTGACATGAATGAGACCTTGTCAAGACAAAACCTCAGCACACCCCAATTTTGTCTCTCCCCTTTGTGCCCTGCTTTCTGCATGGATGGAATAGAGGACTGTGGTTCACACAGTCCCTTACCCTCAGTGGGCTTATCCAAATGCAGACAAGCTTGTTATGGACATGGGGACTTCAGAGCTGGCCTGCGCGGAGTGAGATAAGGTTTGTCAGGGTTGGTGCTTAGTCAGGACTAAAAAGGATGATTGGCACATGGTCAGTGTTTGCTCTACTGTGCTCTCCAGCATGCCCCTTAGCACCCATTGCCATCTGATATTTCATTATCCTGAATGTCCCAACTGTCCCACATAAAGAGACTGATTCAATACTGTGGTATTGATTCAATTCCCAAGCAGCTGACTCAGAAGAAAAAAACAGGTTAAGCATTTAAACATTGACCATTCCTGGATTACGCCAGACTCCTACCACTTTATAAGCCTTCCTTTGATAAGATAAATGAACTAGAATTTTAAAATTCACTACATTATAGATTCTTCAATCCTCAAACCTTTTTTGTTTCTATTCCCTGAAATCTCCGGTTTTCTTCCAAAAGTTCCAGAATGGATAGAGGGTGCTGCAAATAATCTCATTCATGCCTCATACAGAGCTAACTCTACCATTTATTTATTTTATTGGCCTGTTTATACAGCCAAAGGTTACTCTATAACTCATGGTCAATTGATTATATCCCACTTTCCTAGGATACATGTAGTTGGACTAGGAACTATGAGTTAATCATTAAAGAGAAGTCAGTTTTAAAAAGTCACATTCCTAATTCTCATATTCATTATTATAGGTACGATTTTTAGAATCTACATAACTGAAACAGTTATGGGAGAGTGGTTTTTCTTGGTTTAATGTTTTGAAGTTTTTTTTGTTTTGTTTTTGTATTTGACAGCATTTATGTATTTGTTTATGGACAGTGCCTCTGCTCGCTGTTTGTGAGCAGTTTCTTCCCTGCACGAGACTGTAGGGACAGTGGCTGAAAAGTGAAAGCAGAGTAGAGGCTGAGGACCAAACCCTCCTCCTTTTTCTGTAGCTGGGTCCACCTCTTCCTGCTTACTGCCTTTCTGCTGTTCCCATTCTCTCCTCCTTTTCTCCGGAGAGCAAGTATTGAACTTGGAAAGACGGCTCCACATTTCCATAGACATGGCATTCTTTTCCTCTCTGACCCCAGTCTTTATAGCTATTATATGTGTTTTGATTGGGATAATACTGAAGAAGAATAATGGAGAAAGAGGAAAACATGAGATTAAAAGCAAGCCTCCATCTCGTCCATGGGTGGATGAAGACTTAAAAGATGGCTCTGACCACCAAGTAGAGGAAGAAGGTAAGAAACATATTAACCAGGAGAGAAACTTAGATGTCTGAATTTGATCTGCTGTTACGAATAAATGAGGTGTGATCCTGGACCTCTCCAGAATGATGGGGTGTACTGTACCAGTGCTACATTGCTGTGGTGCCTTGAGCTCGTCAGCTCTGAGGAACGAGGCACTGCAGGTGCAGTCTTGGTCCTTGTGTATATCTGCATTTCTTCAGATTCCACAGGCTGGGTTGCAAAAGAAAAAAAGCAGTTTCAAGGAGGGCTCTCTGTTGTCCTGCTCAGAAGACCTCATAACTATGAAGCACTCTATGGAGAATATAGGAAAGAAAGAGGATGCTGCTAAAGCCCCCTCCCTTTTCCCAGTCCTCATTAGTAAAGGAAAGGGAAAAACTGAGCATTGAGTTTCTGCATGCATGTTAGTGTTGTGGATATCTTATCCAACCTACCCTCCTGTACTACATGGCACAGTCTATGTTTGATCTCTGCATTCACAAAAGAAATGGAAAGGGATTTATTCCACGTGTCTGCTCATTTCCATGCACTGTTTCTGCTGTCAAAATATGTGTTCAGTTTTCATTCCTGAAGTACCTGCTATGTGACTTCTGTGAATATCTGTGAGAGTTCTAGCTGGTTTAGAACTGAGGTCATTTTGGAGGTAATCTGTGTAAAATTTTTAAGAACAAAATGTGGTGCTGATCTAATCTCTATTCGCCCAGCTGCATATCTGCACCTGTACAGAATGTCCTTTTCCACAGTATTGATTTCAATTGTACAACTGTGACATAAGTATGAGCATAAAATATCCTCTTCATATTTTTCCTCTTCACTATCTTGCATAAGCTCCATTAATTTTCTTGTAAAGTCAAGTTTTGTTCCTGTAATGCTTTTAACTTTCAACACAACTTCCTTTTCCCCCCCCTAATATTACTTTTGAAGGCTTTTTCTCCCTTAATGACACATTCCCCAAGTCAAATTCTAGGAATGTTGGCACTTAAATAGTTTTTCTTAGCAATATGTCTGTTGCTAAGAAAAATTATTTCTGTTCAGTGAGATGATTGTAGCTTGAAATGTTGTATGCCAATTTTCAGAAACCTTTGAGACTTTAAACCTTTTTAACCAAGGTGATTATTTCCAAAATATGCAAAATATGTTTAAAAGTTAGTTCTAGGCTTTATCTTCCTCTATACAGTACAAAACAGATTATTTGATACATTATTTCCTTTCTGTCACTTATTTTATTTCAAATCAAATCAACATAAAACAGAAAAGAATGTGGCCATTCATAAAACATAGCAATATGTTTTTCTACTAATGCTGTAATTAAAGATCAAATAATACTTGCCTTGTTAATGTTCAGATTTTCACTTAGTAGATGCTAGAAGGAGAAATAGAAACATAGAATGTAAATAGAGTTTTTGTTAATATAAGAGAACACTTGCATGCTGTATCAATTCTACTACTTTACTAATATATCTTTCTTTATTGGAAAAGCTCCTTTCCACTTAAAGGTCTCTTAAAGGTTGGCTTGTGAAGTTCCTCTGGAGAGGATTTGAGCTAAATAAGATCTAGCATTTTTAAGCACTTCTCTAAAACGAAAATCTAGGCTCTCTCTAGTTAAAGAGCTGACTTTTGAATAGTCTCCAGGTATGAAGAAGCAGCTAAGGACCAAGTCCCTCTATACCTGACCATGATCAAAGAGAGGGCACTTCACCAAGCAAATGAAGCAAAGCAAAAGCGCCCAGTACTCTTACTGCATGGTGAGGCTTCAAGAGGCAAATCATGTTCTTCAACTGCACCACAAAACTGCTCCACCTTGCTTGGGCCATCACAGCTGCATGAGCAGTGAAGCAAGGTCATTTCCCTGGCAAGGTGCACACCTGTGTGTGGTAAAGAGCATTAAGCATCATTAGCTGAACTGCTTAGATTCTGTAGAGTCTCTTCAGGAAAGAGAAAGGCAGAAGTGGTTACTGGTGAAGTGAACAGCTACTCAGGTGCTACCAAGCTTGTCCTTGCTGTGTTTTCTCTGGCCGAAGGGAAAGTTGTTTCTTGGGGCAGGCAGAAAGCCATTTCTCTTGGTAAATGGACAGCGTTCAGGCAGTCAATTTGTTTAATGTCTTGGCTGGCAGTGCTTCAGATTTGTCTGCATGCCTGTCTGTCTTATGACAAAAATTTTCCTCATTTTTGAGATCCACGATGAGAAATTGTCATGCAGCAGATTACAAAAATGGCCTTTGTGTATGTTCATATGGCCACATACTGTATGAGGCCATATGTGATTATCAATGAGACACAACCAGAAAACCTGTTTCTTCAGCTTTGTCTTGGATGATGAATAGAATGGATCTCTCCTACTCATGGGCATCTGATCCCAAACTGGTAGTACCTAGTTCCTCACAATGCGACCATTATATCCTTAGATCGAGGCTGTTGCTAGGGCAAATGCAGACGAATGATTCAGTCTTCAGCCTGGGGAACTGAGTGAGTGTAATGCTCCTATAATCACATCCTTCCCCAGTTAATTAGTACACTACACCTGTTAGGCTCAAATCAAGAAGCACATTCTTGTTCCTATGTGAAGGTCAAACAACTGATGGATAAGGTAAATACAGAACCATTTTGCAGAGGTGTAAAGGGTTAGAATTAATTTGATTTGTGCCCTTGTTACTCTGGGCATCCACTGCAGAAATTATCAGCAAAGGTATTTTATTGCTGTATGTTTAACTATGAGGATTTTACTTGGTAATATATTGTACTTAAGGACTACAGAAGAAGGTGAAAAAGCCTAAATCTCTTCTGAAAATGCATTGTTCACTGCTTGTGATAGTTCTTAAAATAGATTTATCCGAATTTGAAATACTTCTTCTCTCCTTCCCTATCACATTCAAAGGTTTCCCATATCTTTTAATAATAAAGATAATGATATGAGTAAGGCAGTAGCAGTTTATTTTTCCAAATTAATATCAATTTGTTATTATATGCCATTTAGGAACATAAATGTGTTATTTAGGAACATAGGGTTTACTTGAGTATAGAGTGTCATGGTGTTTATCTCCCTGCGGTCCTAGTCTCTATCATCAGTGGACTGAACTTCTCTTAAAAACTGGCCTTGATACCATGTAATTAATCTTGTTGGAAGGCTAAGCCAAGACTTCCCACTATGAGTTAAAAATTTCTTCTAATTGCCAGCCCTGCTTTATACCTACTATGCTTCCCTGCTTTTATGCAAAAAAAAAAACAAGGAGGCCAGCACTTAAAAATCCAAAGGTGTAGTTACTTAGTTAATATGCTTTTATTTACTTCCCCATATATTTTATCCTTTTACAGGAGAATAGGATGGAAAAAAAAATGAGAAGCTTGGGAAGTAGTTCCTTACATGAGAAACTGAATGACTATTATGGAAAATAGATACATTAGATTTGAGTTAATAGTGGTGTTTCTTAAGGATCAGTCTTGGGATTAGTCTTCATTAGCTGATGGTTTTGTCATAAAAACAAGAGTGTGCAAGTAGAATTTGTTGATCACACAAAGCCACAAGCTACTAACACAAGGGAGTATCAATGTGAGTGAAGAGAGTGATCAACAGAAATGAAATGGCAAGTCACTGTAGTGATGGGAGTTGGTGTTATTAGGAAGCCATAGTAAGAATTATTGCTACATTCTGAGATCTGGAATTTATTATATGGCTTGTAGGCTGATTATTTACTTCAGTGTGAACTACTGGGAAGGAGGCAAGATTTCACTCAGGAGCCAAAGCCAATGCAACATTGCTTAAAAAATCAAGAAGTTGAGTAGCCTACTGTAAATGCACAACAGAAGTGATAGGAATCTAAGGAATGTGGCTAATAAGGTATAGACTCACTAGCAAGATGCTTATTGTCCGTCAGATGATGGAATACATAGAAATCTAAACAAGACATTTGCAATATTGGAAAATGTGGAGGTATAGACAGGAATACGTCCAAACACAGCAATTAAAGAAATAGAGAGCATGCACTGAACAGATTGTGCGGATAATGATTCTAAGCTAACATATAGATAGCATTAACTGCTAAGACTGAATGGTAGACTCATAGTAGAAGAGAATAAATAGTATAGATGAGAATATATATATATATGTATAAAATTGCTTGGAAAGCTGTTGCCAAAGGAGGTCGTCAAGCCTTGTTCGCTAGCTGGACTGACTTGAGGTTCTTCCCGCCTCAGGGCCATAGAGCACAGACACCAATATGAGGACGCAGCAAATGGCATTTATTGCTTTGTTCAGTCTGCATATATACTCCAGTAAAATGTGGAAGCTCACCCGCTGCCCAATCAGGAGACTAATTTCTACTTCTTGCCTTGTATGGCATGGGGTTGTCCGTAAGCCGTGTGTGTTAATTTTGCTCTTAACTTCCAGTGACATCGCGAGATCTTCCTAGCGCCATGCCCTATGCTACCACATCACCTACTTATGCTAAGCTCTCTACTTTATTAAGTCCTAAAAAGCATGACAAATTCCCACAGAAAGCTATATTTTTTAAGTCACCTCTGTCACTTCTGGGTTCTTGTACTTCTTCCAGTATTCTCATTTTGAGTGTGTGAAACTCTTTCTTATTTCTAATTATATATTTCTGAAAAGTTCCTTCTCTTATAGAGAAAAACAAACAACAAACCTCATAAGATTTAGCTCAGTCTGGCCTTGGGTAATATGGAAAAACAAACAAACAACCTTATAAGATTTAGCTCAAGCTGGCCTTAGGTAATACAGCAAGTCTAATGCTTTCCAGCTTTCTCTGATAGTCAATCTTTTTCTTCCATTCCTAACTGCTTATATATCATTTCTTTGAGACTTTTACTAAATTGATCGTATCTGTCCATTTAGAACAAGTATGAATTTTATACTTCTGATTTGAAGAAGTTTTCTTGATCCATATGTTCTTCAGTCTGAGCTCTCCAACATATTTTTTCTTAATCTTATATTCATAGAGTTTATTCCTTTAAAAATTGTGACCCACAGTAATAGACTCACGTTTCTTTATCACTTTCATTTAGTCAATTAAACTTAATCAACAGCTAATCTCAATGTAGAGATACCGGTTTTTTTTTGACAATGTCTACTGCTTTCAATGAAACTGAAGCCAAGACAATTACCAAGCCAATAAAAAAAAAACAAATTATTTGATTAAAGTATCAGCTGCTTCAGTGGGGAAGCCTGTTTTCTAGTACTACAACTGTATTTCCTCTTTTATATATATCTAGAAAGTTATACCATCCATGTATACCTCACAACAACAACACAGTTGAGGCAATAGGATCTTCTATTAAAAATATGGCCTGAGACTCAGATGTGACATTGGGGGCCTTTGTAGGCTGCACACTACCACAAAAGCAAGAGCATCTGTAAAAGCAAAGGGGTTTTTTTAGCCATGCTATGTATTTATTTCTTTGCAGTCTAGCATAACATCGATTATTCCCTGCTTTTTTTTTTTAAACAAGTATGTTTCCTGAACAAAGCAGACCAGGTGCTACTGTTGCTATTGCATCCTGATTCTCTGCTCTCTGTCATGTCTTGTTCTGTGTGCTATGCAGACACTGCCAGTTCTTCCAGCTAATTGCATTAGGCCTCTGTATTCAACTGGCAACAAACATCCCCTTTGCACTAAGGACAGTCTTTCCACTATGTCAGGTCTCTAAATACTGTGCTTATCAATATAAGTAATTTTGCTGCTTATCTTGCTGGTTTTGACATTTACATATCAATTGCTGATTTATCACCTACCTTGTTTTCCTCTCTCTGTATTTCAAAGTCAGATACACAAATTACACAAAGTTCTACCAGGCTTGGCTTTCATTTAACAGACTTTCTTTCATAAAGGATTTTTGTAGTTTATACACTAGTTTAAACATCTCTAACTAGAAAAGATATTTCATGGTTTTCCAATAATACTAGAAAAAGAAATGTACAGCATATTCAGTGATCACCACAGAAAATAGTACAGACTGACTCTAAATTTTCACCAAGAGATCAATCTAATACCTA
>JAUBOD010000386.1:1369282-1379651 GCA_032353885.1 Nothura maculosa
TTTTTGGTCAGGTTCTGCTTTCCGATACACGTGCACAGCCTGAGCTGATTTCAGTGTTTGTTAACGTAATGACAACATTTTCCCCACTCCTTATACAATAGTGATGATGGGTAAAACTAAGCCATATTTCATGTCTGTGTAACTGCTAGGTCTTGGTTCACAAAGAATATATTTTTCTTGTAGTAGCAGAACTGCTATATGCAAGACAGATTTGGGGAAGGAGGATTTATTTTACTGGACAAATCAAACCAGTTGCAAGCAGCAAACCAGCTTGCAGCTACATCTGACCTTCACAAGAAACTTAAATGAGTTTATGATGTGCCTAAAGCTTGCATGTTTTCTTCTCATATCTGTATCAGTGGGTTAATTACTGTTGAGCAAGCTCTACAGCATGCAAAGAATTTGTGCACACAGGAAATGCATAGGACTACAGAATGACTATGTATTGGTTAGTATACACTGTAGATAGCTAGGACAAATGAGCTACTAGGCTAAGCAGTGATAGGCTTATCTGTCCTAATGAGGAAAAGATTGCTGACCTGACATCTTGTTTTTTTCTTGTCCGGATTTATGCATTTTCAGATCACATACTTTTTCTCACAAATGTTTGAGCTGCTAACTCTCGTTGCCTTACATATTACACTTCCACTTATAGCAGTTGTTTACTGTTGTTATTATTATTTTACTATTCTTATGTTGTATGTCTTTATTTCATATTCTTTCTCAAATCTTCCCAGCAACTGACCTGACTTCATAAAACTGAGCTAAAGTCATTAAGTCTCCTATTATAAGGACCCAGTAAGCTGGGCTGAGGGTTACATCTTCTTCCAAACTGTGATGTAGAGAGACAAGAGGCAGAGAAATTCCCTGGGAATCTTCATGGAGAGATTGTATATTGACTTTCTTACAGGGGCAGTGAGGCCAGTCTGTCTTACCCGACACCCTTTTGTTTATTAGTAGTCTAACATGCCAGGTCCCCAGCTGAAGCTCTTCCTCTCCACAGATCACCACACTATGTGCTAGTGTAAGCATAGCTGTTGTAACTCATGGTATCCCCTTCAGCAAGTGAAGGAGGAATGACAAAATGAGAATATGAAAGTTCCTGAAGGTCACTGGAATGCTTGCAAAGGGCAATAGCTGCTATTGAATTATCATCCATGATAATAAGCATAAAACAAAAAGAGCAGACAAGAAAGATGTGTCCACTTTGCATTTTTCTTTTTTTTTTTTTTTCCCCCAATTGCTATCTATGTTTGCACTGGAGACTGCTATGATTTTTTTGAATAATACCCTAAAGGCAACTGAAAAAAAACTGGATTATTTTTCTCCTGAATCAGCACTCTGTAGTGGATTGCTCAATACTATCGACTAGTTGAAATGCAAAATTTAAATGGCTTTTGCTTCTATGTCATATTTGGAAAAAAATGCTATCCTCCTTAATATGAGGAATGTAGGGGGAAAAGAAGCTGAGTTTAGGTTCAAACATCTATGGTATTAAAAAAAATGGAGGGAGAGAGATTTTCACGAAATGAAGCACAATTTAAGTTCTTAAATTATAGGCAAGAAATACAATATTCTGCATTTAATACATTGTTATCCTAAGTGTAGTTGTGTCTCATCCATTTCGCCTCGTGCTGAAAGTCTTCTGAAACCAAAGAACTTAACCACAAATTCCATTTGCACAGAGCCTAACCTGGTAATGTTCCTGGGATGAAACATGAATACGGAAAGGAGCCGACATTCCACCCTTCCGAGGAGCTTTTACACATCTTGCTAGACAAACCTTCACCTGGACTTTAGTAATTTGATTGCTTTTTCCTTTCTTCTTAGTAGAATACTTGCAAAAGGACATCATTCGCATTTACTTAATGAGGAAAGAAAACTGTATTTTGACCTCTTTGACACTGCAGTTTCTTGTAACCTCAGCCTGTAAACCACTTTTATAGGCAGGTTTGCAGACTGTAGTGCAGAAGCCATAGCTTGTTCCTGGATCACACTTGCTAGAGTGAGCCAGAAGATTCCCCCTCCCTAGTTCCCCTCTCTGGCTCATGGCTTTTAAACATACTTATTTGATAGCAGGAGCTAAAAATCCATGAGTTGTGCCTGCTGTAACCCCAGACTAAGGCTTTCCAGCAGTGCAGAAGTGCCATATATGCAAACACAAGCCAAAGCACATTACAGCAGTGAATGCCAAAGATATAGCAAAGAAATCCCTAATATTTCCTGCTTCACTTCTTTTGTTTTCTCACAGAGGTTGATGAAGAGTGGCAAGGATTTGATGAAAATATTGCCCACGTCCCCTTCACTGCTGAGCGCTACTCTGAGGCTGAGATGATTAAAAGGTCACAAGAGTTTTACAAACTTCTTAATAAGAGGCGATCTGTCAGGTTTCTCAGTGATGAGCCAGTCCCCAGGGAGGTTATTGATAATGTCATCAGAACAGCAGGTATGGTACCGAATGCGTGAAGGTCTGGGGGAAAAAAAAAACAAAAAAACCACTATAGGATGCCTGTTCAACTCAGTTATAGTGCTGCACAAAAGCTGAAGGATTTAGGATGTGGTGGTTAGTTTTCATTTTCATTGTACCAAGAAGGAAAAAAAAAAGATTATTTCAACAGAATGAAATTTTCTCCTTCAATGTTTAAAACATGTTTTAAATATCTTTTTTTTTTTTAAATGAGGATGTTTATCATGTGAATCTTATGGTGTTTTTTTTTCTTAAAAAAAAAATGGCCCACCCAAGGAAAATATTTTGCTTGTCATGAATGTTTAAGATTTATCATAGGAAAAAAAGGTTTTATTTCTCCACCATTACTACAAAACCCATCCTTTTCAGCCTCAGTCTCTGGTTTCTATTGCGTGAGACTGCAGTGTTATGCTAAGGACCATGATCAAGGTTACTTGAGTGAGCATCAGAAATAAAATTATATTTTTGAGAACTCATGTGTTTCAGATCATTATGGTAATGCCCGGGCCTAATCTCATTTCTATTCTAGCAATGTTGACTTCAGCAAGGAACGAATTTGACCCTCATTATTTCTTTTAATCTATGAACCAGCTGCTGTTAGTACAGCAAAATTTTCACAAGCTGCCTTAAAGGAAAGTTCAACAGCCTCTAGCAGGATTAATAATGGAGATTCTTAGCATCTGAAGTGCATTGTTTTTCCTTTAAAAACTGCATGCTGCTTTTTACTGCACATTTTTTGAGTCTCCATCTTCTTCTAATTAGCTGGGACTCATTAAAACACTAAACATGTTTTGGCAAATGCAGCAAAGTGAACAAGCCTGGAGTACAGATGAAGTGCTTTGTAACCCTGAAAGCTTTGTCAGGAGAAAGAGAAAACAAAGGAAAATATAAATGTCATGAGTTGTTATTCAATGTGAAGAGGGGCAAGGGTCTTGATTTAACTGTGTAATATAAAAAAGAGTTTAAGCTTTTTACTTAGAGTGTTTCCTAAGCTGAATTTAGTGCTTCCAAGAAGAACTCTGCAGTCTGCAAAACCTTCCAGTATTTTTAAAATGTTTACAAGGGACTAAAAGACCTAAATGAGCTCCTTAACCTATTGCTCTGTGAACTTGCACAGCTAAGTATATTCTTCAGGTTCAGCTTTCATCTGTTAGGCAGATAAAATGTCCTCCAGTGGTGGTGCTGTGTAATGATCAGCGCTGAAAGAGCAAGTGCAGATTGAGTATTTGCACACATACGTTCACCAGCTGTCTTTGGCACAACAAATTGGACCTGTATGTTGGAAGGCAGATGTTTGCATCCTGCAGCTCCTCATCTTTGTCAGCAAGCAATGGGTTCCTGTGCATGGCTGGTTAGCCTTGCTTCCCCAAAAGCCATTAGCTTTGCCCTTCAGCCAAAATCTTTTCTCAGAGCTGGCTGCATATTCAGAGGGTGCATTGCTTTGGACAGAATGTTTTGTGCTAACACCTATATAGCATCATGTTAATGCCTCATGCGAAGCACAAAGGAATTTATTAAAGCCTCTAAATTTTCCTTCCCATGTAAGGTGGCTATTTAAAGAGATCAACCTCTGTCACTGAACAGTATTTTATATTCTTCAAGATACAAATGAATAGAGATTGTCAGCAAGACCTTATTTCTTCCCATTTTATCAACTTGCTTTCCCATTGCTCTGGTGGTTAGTTCCAAAGGCTATGAAGAAAAGCTGATATCTCTCCAAAGTAGGCCCTCCTTCAGCATCATGCCAAGTTTTCATCTTTTCCTGTTTTGTGCCCAGGTACTTCACCCAGCGGAGCGCACACTGAACCCTGGACCTTTGTGGTAGTGCAAGATCCAGAGATGAAACATAAGATTCGGGAAATTGTAGAAGAAGAAGAAGAGATAAACTACAAAAAAAGGATGGGAGACAGATGGGTTAATGACCTGAAAAGACTGAGGTATAAAAAAATCAATTGGCTGAGTGGTTTGAAGTGAGATGGAGTTTGGTATAAGAAAGATTAGACTGAGAAATTATATACAGGTTCCTCTGTTGTGGGTTTTTTTTTCCACACATTTTTAGGATGAAATATACCCTTAAAATATTCAGCTCAACTTAAACAACTTTGTTTTGAAAATATTCATTCAGATCCAAGTTTCTTTGTTTCCCCTGTTTTCCTCCTCTACATAGGAGGGAAGCAGTGATATATTTCACACTTTCTGATTACAGGAGAAGGAAGAAGTTGGGGTCAGAGACTCTTCTCATCAGGAAGTTGTCAGAGTCTCTCTATATTGTGGCCCTCTGGTTTGCAGCTGGGAAAAGGAAACTCTTTTCTGGAGAGAGTAGAGATCCCACCCAGCAGGAGCTCAATAAAAAATACTATCTTTATATTTTAATGCTGGCTACCTTGTTCTAAGAGTGAGTTGAAAAGTGGCACCTAACAGACAGACACAGACAAGGCTTTTTTCAGCCTTAGCGGAAAAAAGAAGTGACTCGTACTCTTATTATTCTACAGTCATTAATGTTCCACTCACATATGTCCATGTTACACACCACACAATCCTCTGTACAGCTTTATCTTGATTCTTAAGACAGCAGGAATCTTACTGAATCTTACTGAAAGTGCCACAGTTTAGAAAATTCAAGTGATACAAGAAGATTGTCTTGTTTTATTTTTTCTCCCAGCCAGGCCCTGTGCAAGCATTGAATTAAGCAATATTTAATTGTTCCAAATATCTTGAAAAGTCTCATTGACTTGCTTAACTCCACATAATAGGAAGAAATCTATTGCTTGTCAAATGAAGCATATGCAAAGCTTTGTAGTCAGTTTGCCCAACCTATTTCGTAATGCTATTTATTTTCAGGTGAGCAAACATATTTGCTCTATAAACAACTAAAATAAGATATTTCTGTATTTTGTATGAGAATAGTAATATACCTTTTTTAGCTAAATCCTATATCCTTTTTGCATCTGTTCTCATAATACTGAATTACGAGTCAGATGAAGTCTAAAAGTGCTGAACTACTCAGGAACAGGATCATAATCTGTAAGAATATGTTCAGATTAATACCTTAAACCAAGCAGTTCTGAACATTTTTGCCAGCAGATGATAAAAGGTGAGTTGCAGATCCACAGAATTCCAGGAATTAAATCATCTCAAGGGCAAATGCTCAGGAGGCCAGCTCGTAGATAAGAGGTCATGGCCTGCCTCCTATTTTTATTCATTTCGACTCTTCTGGGTCAGCACATCAAATCAATGGCTGAAAGTGTTAAAATGGAGAGTTCCATTGAAGCCTTTTTCCACAGAAAATGTCTGCTTAAGACGATAATATCTAATTGTTTTCTGTAACTATTCTAATCTTATTTTTAATCTGGTGTTATAATCGTATGCCTTTACTGCACCTCTGCTGTCAGCAAACGTGATTTATGGGAAAGTAAAAAGGTTGCAAAATAATTTTCTTAAACATTATCCTTTTGCAGAACCAACTGGATCAAAGAGTACCTGGACACTGCTCCTTATCTGATTCTCATTTTCAAGCAGGTTTATGGAAGACTTCCAAATGGCAAAAAGAAGACACATTACTATAATGAAATCAGTGTTTCTATTGCCTGTGGCATCTTGCTTGCTGCACTGCAGGTATGTTGACAGAACTCGCACTCTGGGAGTCACTGGGAGTCAAGTTTGGTTATTTTTCCCAAAGGAGAACTAATCCCAACCAATTTATATTTTAATTTTCTATTTATATATATATATAATATATATATAATATATAGCGAGTGAGAGAGAGAGCGAGTGAGCGAGCAGTCCTCTGAAACTGCTCTAATCCCTAGTAATATTACTTAGTTTTGAGTTTTAAAGTCAGTCTCTGAATAACTAATTCATTCAATCTGAATTAGAATGAGATTAGAATGAGTTTTCTGACTTAAATACTCAATCCTCATCACCATGAGACATGTTAGTGCTAGTTCTGCCCAGGGCCATGTATGAGAAGGTGATTTCTGTCCTCAGTAGAGGTTAACAAGAAGAAAAATGTAACACAGCTCATCTTGCAGAGTTGTCACTTTTCTCCATGCATAGACTTCAGCATCTGTGCTTACCGCTTTGTCTTAGCAGTGACATGGCTATACAGTGCCATAGCAGCATCTTTAGAAAACCTTAAAAAATTACTTGACTCTAAATTGTTTTTAGTGCTGGAATAAATTTTTTTTTAAAAAAAATGAGGGACATATTTCACAGAACAGGCTGTACCATTCCCGTCAGTCTTTCTGATATACTTCTGAAGGTGAACTGATTTCTAAGGCACAGCATGTTTGACATCAGCCACTTGGATTTTCTCAGTAGTTTCTCGGGGTTCAGATCTGCTTGTTACATCTCATGTGCTCGCACAAGAGCTTAAATAGCAAAGCTATTCCAGTATTTAGTTTGGCCTGGGAGCAGGATAACAGCAAGATGCCACCTTTTGTGTCAGGCCAACTTCCTACTGGGAACTGTCATTTCTCCTCTATTCTGTTTTGAGTGACAGTTCCCTGCCCACATTGCTGTTCTGTAGGAGGATCTCCTTGGTGCAAGATCTGAGAAGGGAGAAGTGCAGGAGCACATCATGGGGATGCTGCTGCTCTGCAGCTGCACAGGGGGTCTGCGTTTTTCCTCCATGGATCTGAGGGCAAAGGAGATGAACAGGGATGGGGCAGAGCCAGCACTGGCTATAGTCAGAGGCTATAGGAGTGCCAAGGCTCCATTACACTCTAAGCAAGTCCATCACATGAAGAGACTTGTGAGACTCCCTACCAACTGTTCAACTTTTTACTACAGTTTCCTTCCCAGAAATTATTTGACAATATTAAACACATTCTCTGTCATGGACCCATAACATTCAGCATCTCCACTACTAGCTGTCCTCCTTTTCATAAAAACACAGGTGTTACTTAATATGAGAGGTCCACTGCCTGAGCATGTGTTCCTGGCTGTCTTTTGTATCCTACTCAAAATGTTGCATTAAATATAGAGACTAAAATCCACATGCACAGCTCTCAGTATTCTCCTCAAATGGAGGTAGCAACACCTATTGGATAGCATTAGCTATCTGACTATTTATCAGATGACTTCACTTTTTTTGTGAGATTTTGTGTAAGAGGGTGAAGGATGCATATATGGGGATTCTGCTGCAAGGCAAATTATTGGCCACTATGGAATGTGGCAATTGATTCTAACTGATATAACTAATAGATGTTATACAGATGCTATAGATGTCAGGAAAAAGCTCTACATGGAAAGAGAAGTCAAGCATTGGAATAGGCTGCCAGAGGAAGTGATGGAATCACGATGCCTGGTAGTGTTCAAGAAAAGTGTAGATGAGACAATTAGGGACATGGTTTAATGGGCATGGCTATTAGTAAATCCAATGTTTTAAAGCCTTACCAGTTTAGTGAAGCAGTATGTTACAGGCTAGTCCATATTCATATGAGCACTGGGCTGATGAGATTCAACTGTGGAGCATTGACCTCCATGTCACTCTTGTTCATGCCTATCCTGTTGCAGAACGCAGGCCTGTACACAGTGACCTCCACACCCTTGAACTGTGGCCCTCAGCTCCGGGTGCTGCTCCAGCGCCCTGCAAATGAGAAGCTGCTCCTGCTGCTCCCAGTCGGCTATCCCAAGAAAGACGCCACTGTGCCTGCGCTGACCCGAAAGCCGCTGGAAGACATCATGGTGTTCATGTGAGTCCTGGGCCACAAGGAAGGAGCCTGCTCTGGTGTTAGTTAGTGAGCATTAGTCTCTAAAATTGTTACTGCTTTTCATATGAACTGTGCCCAGTTTTCATCCCCCTACATCACTGCAGCTCTGGCTATTTACATCTAGCTATCTTTTGTTGCTAATAATAACAGCAGCTGCTCTACTAATAGCAAGTAGTCAAGAGATGAGAATGGAAAAGGTACTGTATCAATGAGCTCAGCTGGACATCTGAGGGACCTTCATCACTTGATTTTTCTTTTCTGCTCTTTGAGACAAATCTCTCCTTGAACTGGAATATATCTACTCCTAATATTTTTGTGATTACCATTACTGAGTTATTTTCAATTCAGAATGTCAATGGAAGTTGTAATAAAAGATTTAAAGAGACCCAAGCAGCTCAACTGTCTTAAACTGCTCAGTGTGTGTTCTTCAAACATCCCTTCTTTATTGTGTTCCGTTCTGCAAAGGAGGAAGATATTTTTCTTGTGTATTTTCCCTACATGACTGAGTTCAAAAGCCTTGCTATATCAGACTCTTCTAAACGGTTGTCATTTCAAGTCTCTTCAGATGTGAGAGGCCTAGTACACATATACATACATAAATATCTCCATATATATATATATATATAATTTGTAAAAATAATCCAATTAATTTCCTTGTAATATGTGCATATCACAGGCACAGCTAAATCATATGACGCTAATGGCCTCCACCAAGTGTGGAGTAGCAGCCTCCACCAAGAAGGAGCCAGAGTGAACTGCAATGCTTATTATCCTATTAACACTTGCAGCTACAGCAATTTTATACACTCAAATTAAACTACTCTTAGAGATTTTGATACAAAAGAGATGCTTTTGTGTCAAGCCAGATCAAGCATACTCAGGTTTATTTTAAGACTACTTCTTATAAAAGCAACTCTCCCTATAAAGGCCTTGTCTAGCCTCAAGGTTTGAATGGACGTTGTGAATGAGTGTGTGTGCTTGGAATGAGCTTGTGCTGCTATATCCATGTTGGCAGAGCCCTCTTGTGGATCTTTGGCTTATTGGAGCAGTTTAAATTCAACAGATTTCAACAAACCTAGAATTTGAAATAAATACCCAGAGAAGAGATTAGATTAGCTTAGTTAAACCTATTCTGTTTAAACCTGTGTAAGCTTTTTTTTACAAGATGATTTCTAGTATAGATTCATAACTAAAAAGCAAAGAACTAAAACACATTACAAATATATACATCTGTATACATACATACAGATTATTTTGTTTTCCTTGTGTTAATTCTAGAAATCAATATACACATATACTTGAAAGAAGCAGCCCACACACCTACTATAAGGGAGATTTTACCAGGAAGGCACTTCCAGAAACACGGAATATATATAAAAGATAAAAAATATAAAAATAAAAACACTATTCAAATGCAAATGCTCCAGTAGTGTTACAGCAGCTGATAATACTGTGGAGACTCTTACAAATACATATTGGTGCTGCTGTTGTGACAAGCCTCCTTAGAGCCACTAATATTCTTCAGTAAGCTTTTATTGCTTAGAAAATAAATGAAATTGGAAGATACTTTACCTTTCCCTGCAGAGCACTGTTAAATAAAATTAAGGATATCAATTAAATTGCTTTAAAGTTAACTAAGAAATTTTCATTTGTTTGGGTATGAAAAAATGCATTTTTTTTTGGCAGATATCAATGTATGATTGGTTTATCACCAGATCCAGGAATGATGTTTTGAAGGCATCAGCCACTGAGGGATGCCAGTCCTGGTGCTCTGGCAACTGAACCTTTCCTAAACTCTTTTCTGACTGTGATTGGAGCTGAGATACCCTCCTTACATGGTAATGCCTCTTTTAAAGGCTGAAATGGAGTGTGGAGGTCCCTCTAATTGAAGACTGATTACTACCCAGACAGACTGCAGAGAAACCATGAAACTTGCCATTTGGGGAGTTTTCTAGCAGACATGGGTCCTCTTCATTGCACCCTCCAAAGCTGGAGTCCTCCTGCCTACTCCAGCAGCAGTGGGGAAGTTGCAGCCTGTGGGCTCAATAGGCGCTCTGCGCTCAGCAGCACAGCTGGCAGCACAGCGCTCTGGAGTGTCGGCCACTCCACCCAGCTTGGTATCGCCCGCAAACTTGCTCAGGGTGCCCTCTGTGTCCTCCTCCAAGTCGTCGATAAACAGGTTGAACAG
>JAUBOD010000386.1:1381193-1397220 GCA_032353885.1 Nothura maculosa
AGCTTGGTATCGCCCGCAAACTTGCTCAGGGTGCCCTCTGTGTCCTCCTCCAAGTCGTCGATAAACAGGTTGAACAGTACCGGGCCCAGTACTGACCCTTGGGGGACACCCCTAGCCACAGGCCTCCAACTGGACTCAGCCCCGTTTATTACCACCCTCTGAGCTCTGCCATCCAACCAGTTCTCAATCCACCTTACTGTGCACTCGTCCAGACCACATTTCTGGAGCTTCACTATGAGAATGTTACAGGAGACATCATCAAAAGCCTTGAAGTCAAGGTAAACAACTTCCATGGCTCTCCCCTCATCCATTCAGCCAGTCACCCCCTCATAGAAGGCTATCAGATTGGTTAAACATGTCTTCCCCTTGGTGACCACTCCTGATCACCTCCTTCTCCTTCATATGCCTGGAGATACTCTCTAGGATGAGCTGCTCCACCACCTTTCCAGGGGTGGAGGTGAGGCTGAACGGCATGTCATTGCCCAGCTTCCCCCTCTTGCCCTTTTTGAAGACTGCATTCATGTTGGCTCTCTTCTAATCTTCCAGCACCTTCCCTACCCTCCATGATCTCTCAAAGATGATGGAGAGAGGCTGAACAACAACCTCCACCAGTTCTCTCAGTACTCTTGGGTGCATCCCATCAGGGCCCATAGATCTGGGGGTGTCCAGTTTGCCTAAGTGATCCTCCTCTACCAGCTGAAAGTTTCCCCTCTCCTGATTTTCTTTCTTCTCTCTGGTCTCTGTAGAGACTAATGCTGAACCACAGATTTCTGACCTGTGGACAATTCTGTACCCATTCAAGGGCTCTTACATTGTGTCATGGAGGATTTAACAGGGAACAACTACTGACATCACTGTTCCTAACTCTCCTAGGCTTTCTAGACCATTTGACTTGATATCAGATGTCTGTGGTTATATGACGGGGTGCATCATAACCCAGACCATTTTACTGGGCCTTGGAACTGTGGTTTTCTGATTGTCTCCTCACTATATTGATGCTTGAGCTGGCTTTCGTTTCAGTTTGTTTTAATACACTGATCTGTAATCTATTTTGATTCAACTGGTATTTCATTAGAACCTCAGGTATATAGTGAGCAACATGCTTATTTCCCTAACCCCTACTGCTGTCATTCTTCCCAGTCCTGGGAGCCAGAGCTTAACTAATTCTTCCAGAGTGCATGTGTTGCATTTGTTTGCTTGCTGGTTTCTAATCTTCATGAATTAGGGTCCTAAGTACTGTAGACTTTGTTGCACTGGTATAAATATCCATCTATTGGTAGGGCCCAACTATGGCATCAGATCATGGCAAAGTAAGATCTAACAGGCTAGCTGAGCTGCAGAAACCATTTAAGATCATAGCTCTCAGCTCAAAGAAAATGCTGGGCTGTGAGCAATTAGCTTGGCTTGAAAACAGGCTGTTACTTTCCGTTTGATGGGAGATGATAGCACAAGAAAGACTGCGGGTTGTCAGTTAGTGTCCATCTGTTAAACTGTGGATCAACAGCTGTATAGTTGAGCGCCTCTTACTATGTGGATTTATGCAGATACAGAAGCAGAGCAAATTCTGGAAGGAAATCTAATGTGCAGCCCAGATGAAAAGAGGCATATAAGGCATGACTGCAAGTTGCGGTTTTGCATTGACTAAACTACAGTATTTTAAAGACTTTTAGGCTAATAAGTGTGCAGTTAGGATCTAGTGGGTTTTTTTGCTACTTGGATCTTATGGACTCATGAAAATGAATCTGGAAGTCATTCAACTCCCACTCCTAGGTGGCATCTGTTGTACCTGAATGCCACTTAAATGCATTCAGGGCACTAATCCGTTGCTCTCAGCAAAATACTTGAATAAAAACTCAAAACTAACTCTGACAGCATATATAAGTGCTAGTAAGGATTTTTCCAGAAAGGCTCATTCTTGGCTTCATGGTACTGACACTGATCAGACCTCCATGGACATCATTAGAAACAGCAGTTGGCTGTTTGATTGCTTTTGAAGATTTCCACCCACCTGAACTTAGTCATCACTTCTGCTTTTACAGAACTGACATTGTATTCATGACTCATAACCCACAAGGCATTTCATTATTTCTTTGGATAGCATTACCTGTGCCAGACATATGAAAGAGCTGTAACTTTTCAGCCAAGTCTTTACATCATATGGATGGAACAATCTTATGCTTATGATCCGGTAAATGACAAGAGGAATACTTAATGGTCCACATATCCTTTCAAATTTAAGAAGGAAGAAAGCCCTCAAAGCTCAAGTCTGCACTGCAATAAATTATCAGCTGAAAAATTACATCATGGGACTGCAAAGATTTATGTATCTTGCAGAAGGCAATTGTTAGCAATTCTTAGTGTGACCATGACCAAGATATTTGGTTAATAAGAGTAGTGTGGTCTACTAGCTTGTTGTGAAGACCATGTGTATGAATGCCGCATCACCAGCTGAGAGGGAAGCAAAGGCTTTCGAAATTCCTTTCCAGGGACAAATAAGTTTGAACTACGGTATAAAGCTCTCTTGCAGCAGCGGTCCCTGATGATGAGAGGTAATTTGTAAAGCTATTGTCATTTGTTTTGTATAAGCAATTTACTGAATCTATGTTCTGAGCATAATCAAACTCTTCTACTCCACAGATCTCGAACAGTCTGCTGTTCATTCATTGTGTGATCCAATTTCCATCTAAGATGATGAACTGGAACAGCTTTATAAAGACAGAACTGTGAAACAATAACCAGTACCTCACCAATGCCAGTAGCCAAGATTAATAATGCACAACACTTACTTGCATGGTTAATGGAGACTTTCTTGCATGAAGTTAATGGGGACTTAACATTTTCAGTGTGGAAAGCTTTTTTTTTAGCTTTTTTTTTTTTTTTGAGTGGAAGAATTGGGAGTAGGGTATATGAAGGCCTTGTGGCCTTAATTAGCAATATTCTATATCATTGTGTTTGCCCCTTTTTCAGTGTCAAGATCTTAGGCCAATTTCCATAGTAGTGTTGCATCTGTGCCCCAGTAAATTTGTTCTTTGGGTTTTACAAATGAGGAAAAACAAATGTAGAGAGATAAGCAGCAACTACTACCCAATGTCTAAATCCTCACATAAAAATGAGAACTTTCCAACACAGTCATAGTAGTGTGATTTCTAGATTGGTCATTCTGTAGTTTCTCAGTTATGAACTGAGACGTCTTAAACTTGGAGGTGACTTAATTTGAGATTATGTCGCATTTGAAAGATATATGCAATTCCAGAGCCTACATGTAAAGAGTACTAATGATTAATGACATAGCTGTTGCCAAGCAGAGCAGTTATGGCACTACTCTTATATGGTGTTGTGTCTTACTTCTTCTGGGGTCTTTTATTTCTCAGCATGCCTTTTAGGCTTGATATGTTATAGCCTCTCACTCTCTCATTCTCATTTGGTCCTTTCTTTAGTTTTGTTCCTATAAAATGGAAGATGAGCATGTAATGACAAAAGAATTGTTTTAATCTTTAAAAACAGTGAAATATAAATGTTGTTCAAAGCAGAAAGGTGTTAGAAAATCAATAAGCAGAGATTGAACAGTTATATATAGTTTTACATTTTCAAATATTAAGTAATCTTCTGCATTGCGGAGTCCTCAATGTGGTAAGAGCATACTAAATTTTAAACAAAGATGGATTATCCACCAGTTTTGGTAGTAGCTGTCCTGCAAAGAGAACAAAAGCAGATTTCAGAAAGAAGCATGGAAAAAATTATAAATACACTATCAATTTTGAAATCAAAAGCCACTGGAGATAGTGACTCATTTTGGTCAACTGTAGTTTTGAGGGAGCTTAAAAAGAATTGTGGTTATTTCCTTGAACTGCTTTGGACAGCATGTATGAGTGCAGTCACTTAAAAAGAGGTTTAGGATCTATTTTATGCCAAACTGCCCTTGAAATGAGAAGCTATGTTTCCAAGCAGTAATATCAAGTCAAAAACTAACCCATCGCCTGTGTGTAGGATTCCAGACTGCATTTCAGTTGGAGGGTTGTTGTGAGTTAAACTCAGTGTTCATTTCTGTGGTGCTGTGAGATTTGAGAGACAAACCAGACACACCCAACCTCAATACTTGAATTTGCAACACTTGCAACAAGCCCTTGCAAGAATGTCAATGAAAAGCGGGCCCTTGCTACCCACAGGTCAACAGAAAATACTAGGCAGGTAGACCTTAATATTTTCTTGTTGTGGCCAGTGTTTCCAGTTATACAAGTTTATGTATAAAAAGGTGTAAGTGTATGTATCCATATAATGCATATATGTATTTAATGTATGCAGTCACAAGAAGCATATGACATGGGAATTTTTCTTGCTTCACGTTGGCCACTCAAGGACTGGGGCTTCATGAGTGGCTGTAATTTATTACAGATATTTTGGCACTTCCCCAGAGAGGAAATAATAAACAAACCACAGACACCCTGGCTTTTGGAAGACAGAATTAGCTCTAGGAAAAAGCTCAAGGGGAAGAAAGAATCTTATGAAACACCTTGCTCCTTCCCAAGAGACAACCCTGGGTGAAGAAGAGAATGTTTCATGTAAGATTGCCTTTAGTGCTGTTCATAACTATTGCATCTTCCTCCCAGATGACAGCCTTCATATAGCTTTATGATGAATGAATAATGGCAAAATAATAGTGGCTTCTTGAGGGTTGAGTTTCAAGGGATGTCTAACATACTTCTTTTCTGCCCTTCATTTTTAGCTTCACCACTTTATATTATTCTTGCTGCAGGTATCTTCACATTTGCACATACTGTTCTTTCTCTTTAATAGCAGTAAAACATTGCAGCAGCCATTGGAGTAGTTTGACCCAAAGACTTCTGAGCTTTCATCTATTTGACTGCTTCAGGAGTGTGTTAGCTTTAAGGCTTCTTCTTATGTTCAGTAACTGACTTAAAACTTAGCATCAGGATCTCAGAGACCAATACCTTCACCTTGTTGCACTCATGCTGCTTGTATTCTTGTAGACCTGACTTTTCCCATCTTGAAGATCAATCAGATCTTTTATTGCCTTGATTCAGAACAAGAGCTGACATGTAAGCAATGAACAAGAGCCTTCATGTAGGCAATATGGCAGGTGTTCTCATTCCAGCCTTCAAGGCCTGTGTTCAAATATGTTGCAGCTTTTCTGTAACCTTCACCAATGTCTGATCCAGCACTTTGATGGGTATATGCTATGAAGAGAAACAGAGCTGTGGCAAAGTTCTCAGGTTCTGTGAGCAGATTCTGGACTTTGGCCCCTTTCTGCTAAATACGGCATCGCTTTATAGTCTATCACATTTTATTTCTCAAAGGGCTACTATGTGAAATTTCAATAATAGTCAAAATGCCAGCTTTTCAGAGCTATAGTGAGAGCATAGTAGTAAATGAATTAGTCTCCCTGAGCTTCACAACAGCAAGCCATTTCTGGATATAAACACTGTTAGCAAAGCTGATAAGTAGAGACATTCCCATGTGCCATTTTTTTTTTCTATTTAAAGTGTACATGACTTTACACTTGATGTATGCATTTAGGAATAATTGACAGAAAGAAGCATGAGCACTGTGCAAACTTTTGCATGTTGGGTTGGCAGAATCCAAAACCTAGGAATTCAGCAAGCACAAGGGAGTAGCAAAGTCTTTGTTTTTATATATGTCATTTTTGTTCTCAGTACTTTCTCTTGGTCTGTTCAGCATTTGAACTCCTTTCACACACATAACAGGAAGCTGATCCTTGTCCAGATTTTGTACTTTCTTTTCATCTGATTTTGTTCATCATCTGCCTATAGCTGGATAACAAAGCACACACTAAAAGCATGAATGAGATAATAATCAATGGTTGCAGCAACCTGCTCTCAGTGGTTGACTTACGTTAATCGCCAGTAGAAAATATGTTTCTAAAGCATGTCCTTTCCTGTAAATTGAATTGAATAACTCTTTCTGTGAATATTATCTTCCAGACTCATTTGGTAAATTGTTGATGAGCAATTAAAAAGTTCAATAATATAATTATTCAGAATTAATGGTGAATTTCTTTAGCACATAATTGATTTTTTTGGGATCAGATTCTGTGGATCATTTGATTAGCAGCTGAAAACACAGTTTGTAATTGATTCTTTAATTAGCTAGCTCGGTGCTCGCTCTAAATGAGACTATAATATTCTAAATTTGTGCTGTTTGGTAGATCCAGTTATCCAACTAGAATACAAGGTCAGTGCAGCATCATTTCTAACTAATTTACACTGAAAAAACTGCAGGTTTTATAACCAAATATGTAACTTCTGAGGTGAAAACTAAAGCTAGTGTTAATATTCATGCCATGAGAAAAAATGCCTTTGTAAGAAGAAATATTTTTAATTTTTTCTTTTGTGTATGTGTTGTGTTATGAACTGTGCGTTTACAAAAATATTTCTGTTTTGCTGTATAAGTGCTTTGATAGGTAAATGCTATAAAAAATTAAAAAGTTGGCTTATTATTATTCAAAAATCTTGAAATTTCTCAGAGTAAGATGGAAAAGGATCTTCCATGATCTTTTATGGATCTTTTCATCTCTAGATACTTCCTGGTGTTGGCAAGAAATGCAGTTCTCTGCTTTTACTGTAATTTTCTGGGGACCACTAGATGGCATAAGGACATCATGTACAAACAGTTTTTTGCCTGAAAAGGAACTACTGGATCATTAAGTTCACCTTCCTCCTGTTTCACTTATCATGTTATCTATCATCCATATCACAGACATAGTAATGTCTGGATCTGAGAATAAAAAAACGGAATTTTCTGAATTTTACTTTCAGAAAGAAATACACAACATTTGGTACATGCTTAGATACTGTAAGAGTCAACTTAATGAGGCTGAGAGTCACCTCACTCAAGCTCTGATAGCTTAGGTGGATGTGAAGATAGCTACAACTTCATGCAGTTCTCTGTTCTTTATCATTTGTTTACTGTTTCATGTATAGATATAGACACAGATTATGTGTTTACCTGGCAGACAATCATATACACTGGCTGATTTTAGATAGGAGAATGGTCACGGATTTCCCATTATTTTCTTTTACTGAATGATTTCCCCATTTATTCCCCTTCCTCCCACTGTGTATCTTCATCTTCAGATCTCGTTAACCCCAGCTAGCCTGGAATTAGGTCAGGCCAGACAGGCTGTCACTTTTCTCATGAGAAGCAGAACCACCACCCAGCTTTGCACAAGTTCCCACTTGCTAATGCAAATCACAAGGCAAGGTTTGGCTCTGGGTAGGACCTGCAGGCGCTCTAGATTTAAATTCTACCACCTGCCTGGAAGGAGGGAACCACAAAGAGTGAAACTGCTCTGAGTGGTTCCTTTCTCTCCAGATGCTGATGCTTCACGAGTGAAGCATGTAAGGTAAGCCTGAGTGTTGTGGGAGGAAAGTGGGAGGCTGAGGAGGAGTAGATAAACCCTGCAGAAATACTTTAACATCAGAGAAGCTCTGACGCTCCATGTACTTGAGGAGAAAAAGTGCGTAGGCTTTAACTTGAAATCTGTCTTGATGGCTCCTTGTAGCATTTCAGTTACTCCTGAGGAGGATGCCAGAAATCTACTTAAGAAAAATATGAAGTGTTCCTAGGTAGAGTTTTCTACTTGTATTCTCTGTTCTTGTATCCACAAAGAGGAAAATACCTTCTTACAAAGCACAGGCACTTGTTGGCATAATCATAAATTAAAAGGAGACAGAGATCACACACGTTTAATGAAAGGTTGCTTGCTCTATTGTTTGGGCGATGCTTAGATAATTATGTTGCCTGTACGTTTCTTCCATTAGTAAGTGGTTAATTTGCACTTCCTTACGTAACCTTGTGCTTGCTGTGTTGTTTTGTTGCTGGAGGCAATGCACAGCAGGTGATGGGAAAAAGTTGCAGGCTTATACCCAGGGTGAAACCTATGTTTAACTTTTACCTTGACAGAGGTGCTAAAGTAAATAAATGGAACAGTCCAATCTCTGAGAATTAGACAAGGAAAGTGTCTAATTAATTCACTGTTTCTATGAGGGTGAACAGTTGGTACTTTGCATATCTCTAGGACTGTTTCTCTTGAGTAATATAGTAAACTCTCTAGGTATTCTCTGACACGTTTCTAAACTGCAGTCCATGTGCATTGTGGCCCCTTAGAGAAGCTTCACATAAATAACTTTGGCTATAAAACTGATATTTTCCACAATATCTCCAACAATTTAGGACCATAGGTGAACAGATGCGCTCCAAAACTTTCATGCCGTGCAATGAGGCTCCCAGGAGCATGTGCTCGGTGACAGGGAAGGGTCCAGCACATGCGTTTGCAGGACTCTTGGGAAAGCTTCCTCTGCCTGTTGATAGAGCACCTGGAGCTTGGTAACAAGCCTGCCTGACTAATGTGACTCTGCCCAGAGTGGCAAAACGAAAGAAAAATCCTATCAACACTGAGAAATGAAGAGCTGACCACCATCTCACTCAGAAACCAGCATGTGGAGCTTCATCATGTTCAGTATCGGGCTGCTTATGAAAGCTAGGGGTGGTGCAAGGCCGAAAGAACTAGTTCTGCCACCTGAAGAAAGAAAAATGTTTGGCTGAAGGAGGAAACAAAGCACCAATCCCACAGTCTTAAGGCTAAGCTCCCATGAAAGACTCCAGAAATGATTATTTTTAGCGGGGAAGAGCCTGGGGGAAGGGCTTGTCAAATAGATTAAACCATTGTTAAGAGCCGACCAGAGTTCTCCTCCAGCACTTTCCTTTCCATCACACCTGCATCCTGATGTGCAATAAAAAAGTGTGAGAGGGGAAAAAATGTGGAGGAGGGAAGAGCTGTACTTGGCGAGCTGAAATAGCAGCAGTGATGCAGTGGCTCTTTCCTGCCATTGCTTACCCGTTAGCTTTTCTTGTGCCAATTTTTTTTTCTGGTAATCCCCAGGATAGCCTCTGAGAGCTGTTTATCATCCCGGGGCAAAGCGTTTTGGCCTCCTGTCATCACCCTGGCTTCTTGCAGGCAGTGGTGCTGATAGGTCTAAGCGTCCATAAGAGCTTGCAGATAGAATGGGAGGATGTTTTCTCCATGTCTTTAAGCCCTATGGGCCTCTAGCTCTTGCTTTGTCCTGGGAGAACTGCCTGCTTTCTCCCAGGCACCCAGCTCCCGGAATGCAGCAGTACCAGGCTGCAGGAAACACAGCACAGGCGCTATGGGGACTCCTCCCTCTGGGCCAGGTGCTGTCTAACCTGACCTTGGAGCGCATGTTCAAACACGGTTCAAAGCAGCCTGGCCACAGTGGGATGGCATGGGTGGTTTGGCCAGGATGGCAAAGCTGAGGCTGCCCTTTCCCAGGTGTTTTTTCCTGGCTTTGTTGCATGTCTTCTTTCCCATTTAGGAGGAGAAGGAGGCCAAAAGTGTTTGTATGCCCTAGAGAGAGAAGGTGTCTGGGAGGGCATCTATTGCCCTAGCCAGGCTAAACTGTGAGTGGAGAGAAGCGAGGACTGCAATGTGTCTGCCTTGACAACCTTTCTGACTACCTTAGGATCTGTTCCTTTAAATTTAATTGTATGGCCTGCTCCCCACAAGTTTTTCCTGCTTGCTTGCCTGATGAGCCTGACCTCTGCAAGCTTTTGCACCACTGCATCAAAATGAGTGTTTCTTGCCTTATACTAGAGTATTCCTCTACAACCTTTATCATCATGAGCGGAGAGATGAGGCTCCTCTATAATTTCTGAAGGGCCCAAGGTTCCTAAGCGTGATAACCCTCCTCAGGACTGGTAAGTAAATGGCTGAGCTATATGAAGCTTAATTATGTTCTTTCCTGCCTGATGTAGGCAGTATGTCTTTCATTTTAATGACATGTATTCATACAGTAAATTGCCTTCCAGTAATCAAACAAACATTAAAAAGATCTTATATTCAATTACAGACATCTCCAAATCTTTCACAGATGTCCTTGAGGTTTTGCATGCTTAAGGGAAAGCTCTGGTTTTCCAAGATGGAATAAGCAGGGGAGATGAAAGAGGCAAGTTGCTTTCACAGAAATATGGGAATTATCCAACTAAGACAAACTTAAGATTCTGTAGTCTGGATTGAGTGCCCTTGGTGTAGGAAAGGGCTCTAGTTACTGCTGTTGGCACCACTGCTGCGATGCATGTGAATGGCTCGTGTCTGTACAGCCAGATCACGTCCATTTGGAGCAGGGCTCCCATCGCACAACCATTTCTCCTGCTTACATCCCACTAGCTCCATGCATGTCCTTCCTGGGAAGGGTTCCACATGTTACTGAGATGCACAGAAGCTAGAGGAGGAGCAGGGAAAGAGGAGCTGTTGTGTTTTTATGGAACAGCTGCAGATTGGGGTCAGTGCCAAGAATGGGGGAGGAGAACTTCTGGAGGCCTGAAGAGACACATAAAGGCAGATCCCTCCAGGTCTGGAGCTTCGGGAGAAAAGCACTGTGTGTGGGATGCTGTGTGGGAAGGATTTGCTCTTTAATAGGAGTTCCCTCCTGGATCTGCTTGCAAACTGCTTCCCCTCGATCCCAGGCTCTATCACATATCTAGGCTGATGCTGCAGGCTGCAGAGCTGCAGCCTCTCTTTCCTCCATTCTCTTGGCAGGAGGAGCAGGTAACCACTGGATTGAAAGATCCACTGATTTAACTGCATCTGGCACTGAGGGATGCTGAAGTAGGCAGTGGGGCTGTCTGCTGAGCACAAATAAGCAAATTATGGGAAGTTTAAGTTCAGGGTGCAAAACTGACTATTTTTCAACCTCATAATTCCTCTTTCTCCTTTTCCTAAAGGGATAGATCCTTGGTCTGAAGTGCTGAAAGGCCGTGTGTTGCTCATGGCTCTTGGTGCTTGATATCAAAAGAACACTCTTCAGCCCTTCAGATACGCCTGTAATTCCAGTGACTTCATTTGGAAACATTGTACTACATCTGGAGGGAACTGTAAAGTACAAGCTGAGATGACAGAATTTTCTGCAAATACAACAGGATTTCCTGGGATTATGTTTAAATGCTTGGCTGTCTTGGGGAGGGGAAGAAGGTATTTGGTCTCTGACAAAGTCTTGAGAAGGCCTCCAATATTACGTAATTTTTAAGGTCACTGGCAATAATCCAGCCAGCAACCTGCTTTAAATTGAATGATTTAAGAATGGTTCTGTTGTATAAATCTAAATTGCATGGGATACGGTCACACTGAAATCTTTAGTTCAGTCCAAACTATTGGTTGTGTCTTTTTTTTTTTCTGTCTCTGAGCAGAGCGAAACAAGTATATTCGAATGAATTATACAATGAATGGGAAGTTAATTGCATTGGACAATCCAATTTCAGTTTCTGTGAATGTCATAATTATTTTAACTTATTCAGAAATTGGAATATTCACTAAAAGGAACATGAGGGCAAATGCCTCACTGCAAATGCTTATTTTTTCAAAATTACAGCTGTATTTTGTGTGCATAGGATTTAGTTTTTTGAGTGGCAGTGGGTCAGGCAATCTGTGTAATACATTTTCTAGCTCTATTTGGTGGTGTGTATGAGCTCTTGAACACACACTTAGAGTGTTGTATCTGCACATAAGGTGTGTAGCTTTAAAATTATCTCTGATGAACACTCGCACAAGTAGGATTTGGGGACTGAATTGTCAGCAAAGCAAGAAAGGAGCTTGTGTTCTGAATTTGCTCTGTACGTTAGCAGCAACAGTCCTTGCGGTATTTGTCCAGTTGTGTTGCTGCAACTGGCAGATATTTTCAATGGCCGGGGCCAATACACATTATCTATGAAACTCATCTAAAGGCCTTTAGGAAAAAAACTCTTTTAGGTTATTTAGGAAATATTTCCATTTTCACTTGCACCATCGTTGTGGCTCCAATGCAGTGTTATAGTTGTAAGTAACGCTCTGAAGTCCAGCTCAACAAGGATCAACTCCCATGATAATCAGCACGTGTTGAGGTAGTACAGTGAATAATAGTGTTAGAAATCTCTCCCCGCTAGCAAATACACTGTCCAAGTATAAGGAAGGCAGCCAGTTTTGATAGTACAAGCTTATTCCAACTCTAAAGCTGAAGAGTTGCAAGGATGGGGTTTAAGTTGTTCTTCATTTTCAAAACCCATCGTATTTCAGCAAACATCAGAGAATTTGGGGGTAATAGGCAGCTTCTTTCTTCTCTGGGTTGTACGTTTTCTGACATGGGATGCTAGAGAGAGATCCTTATTTCCAATATAGTAGAAGGAAATGTATTTTCTCAAGATTCAGATCGGCAGGAGTTAACATTTTCTTGAGAACTAATGTGTATTGTTCTAGTATAATGTCCTCTAATTTAAATCATCTGCACGTAAACCCTTCTGTGGGTCCAGTCTGCAGACTAAACAAGAAGCTGTCATTTTAGCTGGGTACATTCAGTTTCAAAGTGCCCCATACCACACATAACATGTCAGCACAAATTCTTTTCTTTCTTGCATATTCTATTTTTCACAATTAGTGGATCTCCATCTATTTTCTTCTCCATCTGAATGATGTGTCTGCAATTTTAGTATTTGTTTTTCTTCTTTGTCACTGGGGACAAGTATGGTGATAGCTTATGTTCAATATACTCTTCTTAGCTTACCTCTTTCCAGTATGCTATTTCTAGCTGAAAGAATGTATGAAAATGTTCTCTTCACCTGAAATACAAGTTGTCTGAGGGTCCTTGAAACTCACTGTTTCAGCTGGTATAAAAGAAAGGCAAATTAAACTTTTTCTGAGGACTATGCTAGCAGTATAGTCTGCAGTAAGGGACAAATGGACAAAGGGCACAAGGCTCAGAGAAAGGTGGTTCAGAAGGAAATTGGATCAGGTGGAGCTTGTTAGAGGTGTGGTAATGTTCACACCACCCTCCTCTTTTGTCTGAAGGATTGTGAAGAAATTGTCTTATACAGTCAAGGGCACCTGATGGAATGGTGATAAAAGGCCTTTGCTTCACTACTTACACTCAATAAGGAGTGTTTTTCTTCATGAACATACCTTGTTCAGCTGTGTCTGGTTAGCCATTGCCAATCCTTCTTAAGGGGTTGTGCCCTTCCTCACCATTGATTTAAGTATGCCTCAAATGTGGCCATGTTATCAGAGTGTGGCGAACTGGAGGGGCAGCTGTGTGTGTACAAGCAGGCATCTGAATGTGGCAACTTCCTGAAAATGCAGCCCTTGCCTCTGGGTCCTGGGAATCTGGCTGCTGGCAGCCACTTATGTCCCAGGTGCACTCCTAGGAGCTCACAGTCAGCAGAACATAGGACACAGGGGATCTGGCTACAATCCATGTTTTATTCCCATCTGGAGACTAGTGATGTTATAGGAGAGAAGGGCTTTCAAGAGCACTTTTCCTTCTGCCTGGTCAAGTAATGACTCTTCTTTGCTCCATCAAATCATCTTTGTAGAATGGGAGAAGAATAGGAGCAAAATAGGCCAAAGAGAGCAACAGAGAGCAAAGGCAAGCAGGAATATGCACTTTTAAGGTAAGTATTGATAATGTTCTATGACCTCCCGAGCATTTAAGAGCAGCATTTACTAGTATTTTATATTTTTCATGAGTATAGAAGACTCTGCTACAGCTCCTTGTGCAATTCTCAAATATATCTTTTGAGAAAAGGGTTGAATGAAGACAGTACTTCCATATTGAATAATGAATAGTCCTGTGCCAAAAAGGCACTTTCTATCAATGTCTCTTTATCCCTTTTGCCTCTCTATCTTTCAAGTATTATTTTCCTTTTTACCTCTCATCTGCTGCCCATTTACCTCTTCTCACTTATCTTCTTTTATCTTACTCATATTTAATTCAAGATGATTTGGATCAGCTGATTCACACACATACTTCCCCTGCTGAATAACCAACATGAGACAGGAAAGTCTACCCCATGACTAGTGATTGCTTGTTTCCTACCCTGCCTTTTTTCAAAGCTGGGTCTGGAATAGGTTTAAATTTAATTTTTAATAGAGAGAAGGGGCAGAGATTACAACCTTCTGCACAGTTGAATGAATGCCTTTTCTATTCTTTTTTTATTCTTTTTTTTTTTTGATAATTTCTTGTAGTGGTAGAATATACTCCAAGGAAACACTGTGTTTAGCCGTAATGAGATTTTTTCCCTTTATCTGTTTATCTGTAACTATTAGAGTCCACATTAACAGACTGCAAACCTGGGCCTGCCTTTTTTTGCCTTTTTAACCTCAGGCTTAGCAGCCCTTTGCACTTGGGTCTCATCTTCAGTTTCCTAGCATTAACAGTGCAGAGAAGTTTCACATTTGACTGAGAGCACTCAGTTTTTTCCTCCCACTGAGTTCTTAAATGAATTCCTACACAAATAAGCCTGCTGGCATTTGGCCATGACTGAGCTAGAGTAGCTATCATATCTGGTGCTCATCCAGGTGTTACTGCTTATGGATGGCTCGTACGAGTGCTCAGGATTATAACAGAGCCCATGTTGCTGATGGTGGTGCCTGCTAACTTGGAAAACCAGCATGTGTGCTTGCCACAAAGACCCTACATACCTTTGTGTTGATGTGCCTATGAAAACTAAACCTCTAATCTCAATTTTACTGTTTTTCTATCTTTCCTGAAGTTTCCTTAAACTCAGATGCAGGGACATGCTGAAATTTTTATTATTCCTGATGTCTCTTGTTGTCCCCAATGTCTCTTGTGTAATGCCAGCAATGTATTTTTTCTGCATTGTGGAATATCCTTTTTGCGTCCTTTCGTCTCCTTTTCTTGGACATTATTGTTCAGTATTCATGGCTGTAATTTAGGAGTACACTCAGCCAGTTTGGCTTTTATTTTAAGTGAATGAATAGGGAAAAATGTGGTAGTAGACAGAGAACTTATGGACTGCCCCATTTGCAAGGTGTAACTGCGAGGCAGTTTTTCAGCTGTACTAATGCTGACAGCAACAAAGACCTACATAAACAAACTGAGAGTATAAGTGCAACCTATTTAATTTCTAATTCCAGTAAAATAGTATTAACTTTCAAAGAATCATTTTTTAAATGGATTTTTTCATGAGTTCATTGAATGTAACTTCATCAAATGGATCATTGGGGAAGTGTTTTGTGAAGCTGCTTTAATGGACTGTTATGTTGGACAGGGTTACCTACTGTGAGAAGCAGAGGAAGCAGCACTCAGTTGTGTCAGCATGGCCTTGGTACGTGTGTTTGCAGAATGAACTCACTTGCAGATTTGTTCTTTCCCCAGATCTTTTTCCCTCTCTGTACAAAGCCAAGCAAGACTTAGCACATGCACCTCAACTGTGTCCCTTCAAGTGGGGACTGGGCTGCCTTCTGAGTATTTATAAGACCTTATCTGTCGCTTTCTGGCTGCGTAATTACTTTAAATGGAAAATATTAATAAAAATAAAAGACACAAGGAATATGACTGTATTTCAAGTCCCAGTAGGTTTATAATGTCGGCAGTTTCAGAATTTATTCTTGTACTTGTAAACTGAATGCAGTTGGTAGAACCTCAGCAAGACAGAATGAATATTCAGCACCACATTATACTCTCAGAGCATTTTGTTTTCTATGATGACAGTTCAGGAATTTATTAAGTGTGGCTACAGCATCTGGAAAAGATGCCAAGGCTAAAATGGACTTCGTATGTCATAAAATTCACAAGCTTCTATTTAATGTGGATTGTTCCACACATTACTGTTCTGCTCAGTACATGGCACAATTAATTTTCCATGTAACAATTTTGTGTTGTAGACTAGGCTAGGGCTAAATTAAAACTGGAAGACTCGTGAGTGCTTCCCAGCTTTTGTGTTAAGATTTGTGCCCAGGTTGTTTTTTGACCTGAGTAGTGAATTATCTCCCGCCTTTTCTTCCCCACTTCCCCTGAGTTTTCCCTCCTGACTTTCCAACAATGAGAAACTCGGGCACATCATAAGCACGAGAAGAGTTTCATGATATCGCAGTGTGGATAGTCATGAAATAAAAACTGCCAGATGTGCCACAGAATCACAGAATCTACAAGGTTGGAAGGGACCTCTAGAGATCATCTAGTCCAACCTTCCCGCTCCAGCGGGC
>JAUBOD010000386.1:1401759-1418565 GCA_032353885.1 Nothura maculosa
GAAAAAGCAACAGGGGATAATAATCAGTGCTACGGAGTAACCGAGGGAGCCTCTTTGTGACATCCCTTATTCGAGCCTTGTTGAACAGAATCACAGAATCACAGAATCTTCAAGGTTGGAAGAAACCTCTAGAGATCATCTAGTCCAACCTTCCTGCTCAAGCAGGCACACCCAGAGCATGTGGCACAGGGTGGTATCCAGGTGGGTTTTGAAGACCTCCAGAGAAAGAGACTCCACAACCTCCCTGGGCAGCCTGTTCCACTGCTCTGTCACCTTCACAATAAAGAAGTTCTTGCTCACCTAGAGATGGAACATCCTGTGTTTCAGCTTATGCCCATTTCCCCTTGTCCTATCACTGGCCACCAATGAGAAGAGCTTGTCTCCTCCCCTGCATTCTCCCTTCATGAACTTATACATGTTAATCATATCCCCTCTCAGCCTTCTCTTCTCCAGAGAAAACAGGCCCAATTCACTCAGTCTCTCTTCATACAAGAGATGTTCTATTCCCTTAATCATCTTAGTTCATGGGCAGTTCATGGGCAGTAGCCTTAGCAGTAAAGACAGAGGTAAAGAAGGCATTTACTATCTCTGCCTTTTCAGCATCCTCCATTACCAAGGCCCCCTCCCCATTCAACAGTGCACTAACATTTTCCCTTCTCTTCCTCTTGCTGCTAACATATTTATAGAAGCCCTTCCTGTTGTCCCTGACATTCCTTGCCAATTCTAATTCCACACAGGCCTTGGCCTTCTTCATTTCGGATCTGCATTCTTTGACAATGCGCCTATATTCTTCCCACGTGGCCTGTCCCTTCTTCCACAAGCTGTACGCTCTTTTTTTTTTAATTAACTTTGCCTAGCAGCTCCTTGCCCATCCACACAGGTCTCTTGTCCCACTTACTTGACCTCTTTCCTGTAGGAATGAGCCAATCCTGAGCTTGGAGGAAGTGGTGTTTGAATATTAGCCAGCTCTCTTGGACTCCCTTTCCTTCTAGGACCCTGACCCAGGAGACTGGTCCAAGGAGCTCCCTGAAGAGGTCAATGTCAGCTCTCTTGAATTCCAGGCTGCAATCCTACTTCTCGCCCTGCTTCCTCCACGCAGGATCGTGAATTCCAACATCTTGTTGTCACTGCAGCCTAGAGTGCCCCCAACCCTCACATTTCCCACTAGACCATCTCTGTTTGTTAGTATCAGGTCTAGCAGCACCCCTCCCCTTGTTGGCTCATCAACCTGCATCAAGTAGTTATCTGCAATGTTCTCCAGGATCCTCCTGGACTGTCTATTCCTGGCTGTGTGGTTTTCTCAGCAAATATAAGGTTGGTTGAAGTTCCCCAGGAGGACCAGGGCCTGTGATCGGGAGGCTCCTTGCAGCTGCCTGTAGACGGCTTTATCCACTTTCTCGTCCTGGTCAGGAGGCCTGTAGTAAACTCCCCCGACTGTGTCATCCCCGTTGGCCTGCCCTTTAATCTTCACCCACAGGGTCTCTATCCACACTCTCTCCTCCCCTATGCTGAGCTCCATACAGGAGCTTAATGGACTGTACCCTGCTATTCCTTTCTATATTGCTGACAGCACCAGAAAGAACAGAACAGAAAATGATGTGCACACCTGAGCTCCTGATCGTCTGCCCCATCTCCCTAAAGTCCCTTTTGATTGCCCTGAAGCTACGCGTCCCCGCTTCTTCTCCTGGCACATGTAAGAAAGACCATGAAAGGATAATAGTCTGTGGGTCAAACCAGGCTGGGAAGTTGCCTGGTGACATCCCTAATCCGGGCCCCAGAAAGGCAACAGACTTCTCTTAAGGGAGGGTCAGGTCTAGTTATCGGACCCTGTGTTCCCTGAATCAGGGAATCTCCCACAACGATAACCCACCTTTTCTCCCTCCTGCCCATGGTGATAATATGTGTGGTTTACCTTTCTGACTGTAACACCTTTTAGGAGGGCAGGGACCCGTTCTGTTACCCTCCACTGATTGCCCTTCCTCCTCCAGGGCCTCATACCTGTTGGCCAGGGGTGCCTGGTAGGGTGAGATAGGAGAAGGTTTTCTCCTGCCACGTCGAGCCTGGGTAGTTGATAATTGAGAAATGTTTCTTTCAAAAAAAGGTAAAGCCATACACCATAAAGCTTCATACATGGGTAAAAAAAATTGCTATATGATATATGGGCATAGATAAATTTATTTGCACCCAATTTCCTTTCCATATGAATAGTAGGATCCAAGCACTGCCTGACCACAATATATCATTATTGTCAATTGGAGAGGATGCATCCCACCATGACAGGGGTTGAAATAAGGTCAAAATATCATATCAATGATATGAGCCCAGTAAATTTGTGCTGAGGTTGTAGGTATGCTCATCACATATACACACATCGTAATATTCCATATTGGGTATCCATATTAATCATATATGTTAAGATCAATGTACGTAAAGCCATATATCTACAAACAGCTACATCTATTCCCTGCTGCATTGAATGTTTAGAAATGATTCATGATTCTTTCCGACAGCCCATTGGTTTTCGACTCCTGTGCTGGGCCAGAATTCTCCTGTGGCTGTGACTCCTCTGTCATCAAGTAAGGCTTTACATTTTTCTCTGGTAACATAGGGACCTGTGGGAAGAAGAAAACACGCATATCCTCTTCCCCATGTTATTAGTTCTACAGGACACGTCCATTGCGATTCCCCAAATTCTTTATACCATACGTTTGGTCGAGCCACAAAGAGAGGACCATCCTGAACTGGTGGTCAACTGCTGTTGTAAATAACTGATGATCAGAACAATTCAAAAAATTAAGCACATATAATGCTTTGTCTAACTGTTCCTGTGGGGTAACACCGTCCATAGGATTCCTCCTTTTTTTTATTTAACATAGCTTTAAAAGTCCCATGGACATGTTCAATAATGGCTTGTCCAGTGGGAGAATGTGGTATACCTGTAACATGTTGTGTACCCCAGTCCTGTAGGAAGATATAAATTATCCGTGAAACATAAGCAGAACCATTATCAGTTTATTTGTTTTTGGTATGCCCATAGTGGCAGAACATCTTGATCAGTGGCATTTCACACTGCGTGCCTTTTCTCTCGTATGTGCAGTGGCTACCAGAAACCCTGAGAAGGTATCCATGCTCACATGCACATAACACAGTCGACCAAACGTTGATATATGTGTAACATCACTCTGCCATGATTCATTAGCTCATCAACCTGGAGGGTTCACTCCTATATATGATGATACGGGTGTAATATGTTGACAGTCAGGGCATACACGGACAATTTCCATGGCTCTATCTTGGGATAGAGCAAATTGTTTATGCAAAGAAGAGGCATTTTGATGAAAGAAGTTGTGAGATAATTTGGTTTGCTCAAAACTTTGTGGCAGTACTGCTGCCATTGTCAATTTGTCTGCCATAGCATTTCCTTCAGTAATTGGTCCTGGTAAAGTACTATGTGACCTCATATGCACTATAAAATATGAATGTACATGATTTTTAAGTAGTGTCGCTAATTTCAATAGCAAGGAAAAAAGTTATTCGTTAGTGACCTCTTTTATCATTGCATCTTCAGTGCATTGAACAATGCCCACAACATACGCAGAATCTGCGACAACTTTGAGTGGTTCAGCTGAAAACAATTCAAAGGCATGCAAGGCTGCTGATAGTTCAACAATTTGTGTGGATCCTTCAATGATTAAAGTAGATGATTGTTAGTCTAATAAATCTTTTTGTCTCTGTACAACCACAGCTCTGTGTGTTTTCCCTGATCCATCCAGAAATTCTGTGTATGTTCCTTTAATGTGAACAGGAAAACACACTGGTTCCTTGGCTGCAATGCATTTTGAGAGGCAATGTAATAGCTTTTGCCCTGGAAGAGTGTAACATATCTCATTTAAGTAATTGGCCAGAGCAGCTTGCAGCAATAAGGATTCCCTGTTTAATACCATAAAGTCATCTTTAGCCAGTAGCAGATAACATCAGGATCACATCCTATTAATTGCTGACAACAATTCTGATCTTGTGCTACTAAGGACACTATCGTGTCTATTTTTGTAGTTAGTGTTTTTGTGGCATATGAGACAAAAAGATCCATTCCAGAGATTTTAACTCTTGTACGTTAGCACACCATTGACCTAAATGAGTATAGGGCTGGAAAGAAGCATAAATTACACTTACCATTAATCACTTAACATTAATTCTGGAGGCAAAGGCAGTTGCGATTTTATCCAAAACTTTCTGCAAGACAATTTTTGCTTCTGGCATCATTCTTCAGGAAGATAACAATTCTGAATCTCCTTTCAACAACGTAAATAGAGGGGACAATTCTTTAGTCATGATGCCCAAAAGGGGTCATATCCAACTGATTGTTCTTAATAATTTTTGTAGGTCATGAAGAGTGGAAACATGGTCAGCAATACACAGTGGTTGTGGGAACACTTCTGAAGTAAAAAGTTTCCATTCTAGGTACTTCCAAGGCTGCACCTTTTCTGTAGCTATTTGTAACCCAAAGTCTCATTATAGCAGTTTCTAACCGATCTAGGAATTGAACATAAAGTTCCTGAGATCCCTGTTGAACTGATGGAAAAGATGCTTCTCGCGAGCCCAAATCTGGCACCTTTCACAAGATCTTGATATTTAAATCCACAGCTTGCTTAAATACTGCTCTTGGCAGCGCAGCTTGTGCTCCCTCCCATAGCATAACCATCCCGGGCCAGCAACTCATCCTCTCCAATAACTCGTCCAGCAGCAGTGTTATTCATAACTTGTACAGTCACAAGCTCCTTGTATTATGGTGCCCAGTGGTATATTGTACAGAAGATAGAACCATTCTAAGTATTGATTCCCAATCAGAAGGAGTCATGACATAAGATTCTTCTGTAGCTTTTTAAAGGCTGTTTATAGGAAACAAAGCCTGGAGACCAAATTCTTCTGACAATTTCTGGACTTTCTTGATAACCTCATATGGTAAGTAAGCATACCCTGGGGGTTGGTGGGGCTTGTTTCTATCTTCTATCTATTCAGGCATATGTTGAAGGATAGAAACATCTCCTTTGCAAAGCACTGCAATCCTACATTTAACAATCTGTTTGACTATCCAACAACATTCAATGGTCTTGAACACATCACAGATGGTCTAGGAGCAAAAGTGGGGGGTCTAATAAGTGTCGTGCGTGATATTGACTTCTTTCACTGTGCCTGCAAAATTTCATCTGCCGTAGGAGTAGCGGCTGTCATAACCCTCAGCAGAGTCAGTGATGAGCACAGATCAGGTTCTTCGTTGAGGTCTGTTTCCCTGGGACCAAAAGAATCATCAGGTTCTGGTGGATCTATGTTCTGCACTCCCCGTGTTGGATTAGGGATTTCAGCATACCCAGGACTTAATACTCCAAAGGACTGCGACTCAGCCTGTTCCTGCATTTGAGAGAAGGGAGGAGGGAGAGCAGATGCTTGTAAGATATCTTCTGCGGGTCTTAGAGCATTTAAGGCTCTACATACTGTTTTCCAAGTAATAATTATTTCCTTAGGGACTTTGAACTGCACGTTATTTTATTTATTAACTGCAATTCCTCTCCCACCTTTGCCCACAAAGAGCTATCATATCAGCCGGAGGAAGGGAACTATGGGCAATAGTCTCTTATTCATACCAAAAATCTAAGCAGCTTTAAGGTTGATACCGCAAAGCTTTGTTCTTTCAAAATTCTCTGTAAAATCTCTTGTTGGAGCTTTTGCTCCTTCGTAACTGACTGCCCCATGTTATAATTGCCGCAGCCGCTCACCTCAGTTGTCCAGCGAAGGGTGACGCCTCTTGAGTGTGCACATGTGTGTTGTCTCCTCCATCTCAGCTGCAAATCCCCCCACCGGCAATGAGTTTCAGTCCCAAATATCTTCAGGTTCCTGTTCGGGTGCCATTTGTGGTGAATGATTGCAGGGATCGCAATTTGTGTTGATCAGAATCAGGATCCCTTTATTTCTTAAGTGAGTGTCTTATATATTAACACGATCTGCTATAGCCAATTAGCTTTTGGATTCGTGGCCTTGCAGATACCAGTAATCAGCTGGCCCTGTGCCCTATCCAGCTAACTCTAAAGTAAGTTTTGCGTGAGAACAGCAAAGGGAGGAACAGAATTCACTGTTCCTTCAAGGTCATGGGACAGCGCTTGTTCTGTCTCAAGCTAGACCGTCTTCCCCAAATTTCCTTTATGGCACCTGTCCCCATCTGATCCCCATCCCCTTTTCTTCTCCCTTCCCCCACTCAACAAGTATCTGCACTTACATCACTCCCAAGGTCGTCACAAGTCAGCAGAGGAAAGAGAAATGACTAACTTCCTTCCCTTTGGGTGTTAGCACACCACTGCTGTGAAATGCTTAGATCACCTGTCTTCCCAACAAGAAAGCACTAAGTATGCAGTGTAATCCAATAATTTAAGTGCATCTCTTCACCTTGGAAGAGCCACTAAGTGTTACAAAATTGTCACATTTACATGGAGCACTATGTTATTTTAGAAACACTGCAAATTATGAACTGATAATTGCAGAGGAATTTGATATCAGCAGCTCTGTGAAGGAGTTATGTAAAATAGTCGAAGTGCAGAGTTTCTGATTTAGCTCAGCCTTCTCCAAGGAGTGTGTGGCACACTCACTTCTACAATGAAGAAGTCACTGTAGAAACGTAAATGGCTGTTTAGGAAGTATCATAGTTCCTTTGGAATCTGTTCAGCTCCTTGAGAAAGAGGGGACTGAAGGGACTAAGAGAAAACAGAATTCATGTCAGCAACTGGCTGAAAGGCACGGGCATAAGAAAGGATGGGGCACAATGCTAGTGTGAGTAGGCAGAGATGGATGAGGAGAAGAGGGAAGTGTGTTGAGTATAAACAAAACTTGGATGAATGGTGAGTGCCTGAGAAAAAAAGGAAGTTGGAGATTAATGAGGGAGGACAGTCAATGGAAGGGGTTGATGATGGATAGAAAGTGAGGTTGGAGGATGAAAAACCTTAGGACTTACCACGAGGAAAGGGAAGGAAATGTCAAAGCAAAAATCAAAGTAGAAGGTATGAAAATATTTAAGGAGGAGAATATCATGTCAGGTAGGGAATGTGTGGGGAACCAATCTGGGGGGAACCAATCTGGTGGAAGGATCTTCGGGAGTATGAATGGAAAAAATAATGTGAGAAAGAGAAACAGAAGGTGATCAGGAAAGAAATGGTGGTTAATGAGGTTATGGTAATTGTGAGTGAAAAATGAGAAAAGAAGGAAAATAGCAGTGTTTGCACGAAAATGGAGATAAAAAAAAGGAAGAGAGAATGAAAGAGAAAGAAAAGATAGATATGAAAGAAAGAAATAATTTGAGACATGACTGACTTGTGATGGTCCTTGCAAAATGATCTTTGGAATCCTAAAGAGATTAGAGACTACTTACATAATCTGCTACAAATATATTACACCAATATATTACAAATATATTTGGTGATGTACAGCATAGCATCACCACATTCTAATGCTAAACTGACTAATGCTAAAATATCTGCCAGCAGGTGATTTGAAAATGCAGAATAATTTATGTTGTACAATGTATTTCCTCTTCCTTCTTTTCTTTCATGGAGCATTCTCCCCTCCTTCCCCTGCTCTTTGTGAAATGCACGGGAGAAGCAGCCTCTGAATGCAGAGATGCTGCCAGCCCTTGTCAGAGAGAAAAAGCCCAGAGTTCATTAGGCACGTGTGTGCTGGCACCGCGTGTGCTCCTTGGCTGAAGGGTAGCTGATTTGCCCTGCAACAGAAGCAGATTGTTTTACAGCCTTTGCTATAATGCAGCAAATCTGATACAACATAATTATGGCATTGCCAATCTGAAGCAGCTGAGTAATAGCACTTGTCTTGCTACATTTGTAAGCTCTGGATCTTTTGGGTTTTTTTCCAATGACTCCATTAGAAACAAGATAATAAAAAGTGGGCCTAAATTGCAGACAGAGATTTACATTAGACTATAGAAAATATCTTGAAAGGTGATTTAGAGATACCTTTTTCTGATTGGAAGTGTTTTAAAAGCATGCTAACAGCATACAAATTAAAAAGGGATTGAAGGCAGGGGCTTTAATATATATACTACAGGAGGACAAGTCCATACAAGATCAAGCAAGGGAGGAAGAAAAATTAAAGGGATATAAGATCGATTAAGTATAAACCACATCAGAAACACAACTGATGAGACACGCATTCAAAGTCAAACAGGGTAGAGAATAAGATATTCCTTTACACCAGCTCTTGGGGTGCCTGCGGCCAGGCTTAAACAGTGGAATAAAGTCCAGTACTATGGGTTGCAGTCATCACAGAATCTGCACTTCAGGTTGTTTTATAGGATTTGGGTTTGTATGTGTGTGAGTTTTTTGGCTTTTCTCTCTTTTCCTGTAGAAAGTGTCTCAACAGTAACAGTCAGTATTTTATATTTGTATTACCCCTATTTCATTACATTCCATAGTGAGTTGTAGTTGGTGAGAGGCTCGAACGCTTGCATACTGTTTTTTGGTATGGAGAATAGTTTTGAGTTGCTGGGCTGGCATCTGCTGTGTGAGTGTTTTAGTCCTTGTTAGTCAATCTGCCTCCTGTAGCAAACTATTGTGAACCAGCTCTCTGGGGCTCATTGTCAGGCTCCTTTACAACCCACAAAGGCGAACAAAAAGTCCTGAAGAAGGCCCCAGGGGATATCCCCTGCTCAATGAAACTCTGCCGCCCATGTAGAGCCACAGTGAGGGCAGGAGGCTGGAGTGGTCCGACCTGGGCTGCTTTGTGCAGTGGCAGATCCGAGCATTCCAGAGCCAGGGAGCCCAGGTGGTGGGATGGGAACAAACCAGAGCAGCCATGAAACGGCTGTACGGGACCCTGGGGGCTGCGTCAGGGATGAATAGTACCAGGAAATAGAAACATAAAGATGCTGCAAGCATCCAAGGAATCCTATAGTGCGCCAGGGTAGGGAGGTAGGAATTTTCACATGGACAAGTTTGAAAGAAGGAAATTAGATCCTGTGTGTTATTATCTTATCTAAATACCTGCATTTAGGATGAAGAGCTATCTGATATGTATTTTAAATGAAGCTGTCTGGCTTGTCCCCCGTACTCAACAGGTGTGGGAGCAGTCAAGTAGTTCCTCACTTCTATAGTTAAAAGGAAAATATTTCTTCCCTGTTATTCTGCTTTGAGGACCTTATATACTGATCGTGAAGTTTGCTGAGAACAAATCATACAACAGAAGGCTCTTTTCTTGTCCCTCATTAACAGAATCACATTAATTAATGGCAGAAAAAGTGAAGCAGTTATATTAAAAGCTGAAGCTTCAAACGCAGCCTAAACCTCTCCAAGGGCTGAGCTTCACACTAACACTGCTCTGCTGGCTCCTGACTTCAGCAAAACTCCACAAATTTGGACCAAGTATTAAATATATTAATCCTAGGCTTGCTTTCTAATTGCTATTTTTAGCTCACCTGTTCTATCTCATGGCTGTGCTCACACGGAAAAACACGAGGAAAAAGACTGACAGAGATTTGCTTCTGTTGCCCCATAGGGTGTGGAATGGTGCTACCTAGAGATTCCTCACTCACTTCTGCAGTATTCAGAGTGTGTTGGGGACTGCAAGAGTCACATCTGAACAGACTAGCATATGAACATCATTATAAAGATATAGCTCTTATAGGTACAATATGTTCTCTCCCTGTATCAATATAAACCGTGCAGAGGGACACCAGCTATGCCTCTGCAGCTCAGCAGAAGAGTTTTTGAATATGAAAATGACCTTTGCTTCCCTATCAGTCCTCTCCTCCCTACCTGATGAACGAATACATGTAAAATGTCACTGTATATTTGATAACAGTGGGTGAGAATTAGCAGCTCAGGAATTCTATTTCAGGTTCCTGAACAAACAGAAAGGCTTGTGTCAGGGGAGCAGCCAGCAATTACCCTTGAGCAATCTTAATCAAAAGTGATAAAGAATAGTGAATACGTTAATAGTTTTTGACTATTATTGTTATTATTATTGAAAGGAGCAAAACTAGGAAAAGCTTAATCTCCTGTGACTCTTGCTGATTGCAAGGCTGTATTTCAGTGCTTATCCTCTAGAGCCTGAATGACAGAAATGTTTTAGTTAGATTATGTCAGGATCATGCTAGCTACTCCAAAGGCAAAGGCTGGCTCCTGCGCAGAGAGAACAGATCCCATATGGATATGTTTGCCCTGGACATCCTCACAGGTTCTGCGAACTGATAGTGAAAAAGGCTCTTCTTGATGCCCGCTCTGGTAAGGAAGCAGTTAAGTCAGACCTGCATGAAACCCAAGAGGAAAGCACCGGCAAAATGCCTTAGTTTATCTCCTGCCATTATTTTTGCCTGCTCTTTTTCACCTACTTCCGGTCTTAGCAGTGCATGTTCTACATGGGAAGTTGGATGGGAAATTAGTAAACACTTTATTTGGTTCAACATGTGTTAAGGAAGTGGAAACAGCTGGGGCCAGAGGGAGAACGTGGCTGGCAGGGCAGGTTGTTATTTTTACCCAGAGCTGCTCAGCTAGGTCTCTTTGTATAGAGATGACACTGCCTAGACTTAGCCTGATGTCTTCTAGTGGTCCTCTTGCCCTCAAGTGTTTTGTCTAAGCAGTTCACACACCTGCATGTTTATTCACTTTGATCCACTGCACAGCTTCTCCTTATCTCTCTCTTCCCTCAGCTCCTTTCTCTTCCTTTTCCTCTAGCACAGCTGCTCTCTTAGCAGCAGGCCTGAGCTGAGGAGCAGAGGGAAAGGAGGCTTGGGCTGGCTCTGCCTTCCCAACCATTGCTCTTCCCAAAGGAGAGAGCACCTAGGGTGAAAGTTTGGCCAAAGTAAAGGAGTCACCAACCTCGGCCAAGTTTGAAGAAGCAAAGTGAACATGAGTTCTGCAAGGCAGAGCAAGGGGATGTGATGTTAGAGGCACCCAGGAGAAGGCTCTCGCTCAAGTGACTTTCTTGAGATGGAACTGAGAAAATTAATTTTGTGCAAAACCTGGAGTGATAAGTCACAGAGCAAAAACATGTAACCACTTGTCAGTGATCTTGTGGCAGAACAGAGTCCTGAGTCATTTTGTGAGGAAAACAGAGGTGTTACTCTAGTAGATTAACAATAACAACAAAAAAGTGATGTAGTAAGTAATGCTGTATCAAGGCAAAGAATGTAATAATCTCTTCTGATTATCCTCCCTTTACCAGTATGTTTGAAAAATTGCCTTCAAATCTATTGCCACTTACTTCCAGTATTGGACTAGGCCAAGCAGTTTGGAACCTTTTTGTACTTCACATGGAAATAGCACAGAATGTAGGTCAAGCAAGCAGATATTCTCAGTCCTCCTTTAAACCAAGGTCACTTATATGGCAACACAGATTGTTCTTGGCATTTTTATTCTAACATCAAAGACCAAGGCCACTGTGTTTATTCCTTCCTAGTTTGCTAAGGAAAGTGACTTAGATGAAAAGCTCTTATTACTGTTTTACTACTGTTGTGTTTGAAAATACACTTTCAAATTCCAGGGAACTGAAAAACATTTCCAAGCAAAACACAGTTTTGATTCTTGGCTTCTGTGTGAGAATTTTGTAGCCTAATTCCTATGTCAAAGATCACATAAGACTTACCCAGAGATTTATGAGAGTCAGCATGAATAAGATTTAACTTTTTTTTTGCAATATTGACTCTGAAATTGGAGCTCGGCAGGTCTGAGTAGAGAGAAAAGATGAGGACCAGAGGTCTGTTGCAATGGCACTCTTTAAACACTCTTAATTCTGACCTGCCACGATATATTTTCAAACTTCCAATAAATGTATTCCTACTTACATGTGTTTTACCATATGTGACGCAAAAGATTTTAATGGTTTCATTGTTGAGAGATATTTAGCATGTTCTCAGGAATAATGCTGTTATTGTTATGTATTTACGTGCAAGGCAAGGTGGCTTCCTGAATCTGTACTGCCATTGAATGAATGCAGCTTAATAAAACTAGCAGTTACATTATTGGATTTATTCCATTTTTTAAAGTATTTTTGAAGTGACACATATTTACTTGCTTCATAACTATCATATGCAATAAAAGGCTCTGAAGGGAAAAAGCACGTTATACTAGTGTAATAAGCAAAGCTACCATCAGCCAGTTTGCCATTGCTTTCCCATGTTAACCTGACATTAAGTTAGTTACTGAGCATTTCTTTTGCAATTTTCCATCTATGGATTCCATGCTGCAGACATGCTTTTTGTTAGTAATAATACACTGTTGCTATTAATACCAACTAATTGCTTCATTCCTGCAGTCAGATGTATCACATTTTAGAATACTTATCAGATGGTAAAAAGAAGAGATGTTCTATCATAAAACTTTCAAAGAACAAAAAAGAAAAAAAAATAAAATCTGACAGTGAAATTCTTGCTTTCTTTTAGTTCAAAGGGACAAATTAGCAGTGGGCTCTGAAAAACCAGAACATGCACAAGACTTCATTGCAGCCAAACATTTCAGGAAATATTGACAGACCTACTTCTGAGATAGAATTTCCTGCTTCCTGCCTTGCTGGATAAAATACTGACACACCATGAATTCATCTGCTCACTCTGCAAATGTGCTGACAGAAGCACCCTGGCTTTTTGGGGAGTATGCACTCCAGGTACAGAAACTGGGGATGTTGCTGCCAAGAGCAAGACTCTCGCATCCTGTTAGGCACCTCTGGGCACTTGGAAGGTGAAATCATAGGCTCTCATGGAGCCCAGGTGCCAGTGGCATGAGGGTGACACGCAGCTCTGTGCGCATGCAGGAGGAGTGTTGCTTCCTAGCTATCCAGCAGCCTCCAGGACCTTTGCTGACTGCTCCAACACGGTATACCTAAGAATGTACTTTAAAAAGAAAGAAGTATTCAAGTAGTCCTAAAAATATCCCTCGACTTCTTAGTGCCACAAAATTTTGGTTTTTCTTTGCTTTACTTTGACCTCAGTAGCATTGGTCACAGCTACCAGGCGGTCCCAGCCTAGGCTGTGAAAGCTTGCAGAAGTTAGTCCATGCTGGAAAGATGAACCTGTTAGTGCAAACCTGTGGTTAAAACTGAAGTGAACAGAACAGTCAAGGACAGAGAGACTTCAGGAACATTCAGGAGGAACAAAGGCTGTAGGCCTTTGGAAAAGCTTAATTTATAGGAAACAATACCATGGCATTTAAGCTGTCTAGACGTGGGTGCCTGCTTTGAATTCAGTTTGATGAGAGCTCTTGTGAGTGCCTTCCAAATACCAGGGAAAAACCGCTGTGAGTAGTATCTTTTGGAGGGCCTTTAAAATAAATAACCTGCTCAGAGAAGGTGCTGACAAAACCGTATTAGAAAAATAGCTAGGCAGGCTTTGATATAGTAATGTACAGTAAATGTGGCTGCATATAGCAGATAGTTTAATGACAGAGGAGCAGCATTTGATTCATGAACAGAGAGAGAGTCCCGACTTCCACGGAAAGATAACATTAAAGGAGCACCAAAAGTTGGAGGTATGGCTGTGGCTGAAGGCACGTAAAGCACATCCAAGCAATGCATCTGAAAGCTGCTCAAAATGTCTAACTTGGGTAAGGATGCCAGGAAACACTTTTATTTGTGGATATCCTGGGCAGCTGTTGGCAAATGCTGGTGAAGAAATACACATGGCAAAAAGAAAAGGAAAAGCCTAGCTGCAACATTCATTTTGCACTGACAATATATTCCTCTTCTGCTTCTGAAACATAATAAGCTTAAATAGACTGCAAATAGATAAAAAGCTGTAATTAGAGCACCCTTCTGAAGCATGCATTTACTTCCCTGATGTTATGCAGGGCAGTTCCTGTTTTCCTGTTGTTTCCTGTAGCATAAACATTTATTTAAAATTTCTTTTGTCGTCTGGATGAATTTTGTCTGGAGGAGACGTGCTTTCATGTGACATTCTTCCTGTCCTGTTGCTGTTTTTGTGGCCTCAGAAGCAATTGCAGGATATTCCTCTTCCAGTTCCTTCAATTCCTCTCCTACTTCCACTATCTCTGGTGAACCAATCTCTAATAATGTCAAATACCAGCTTTTCATGAGAAATTTTGTAATTTTTACATAGAATGAGTTTATCCTTAATTTCCTAGAAAATTAGAAAAGTAAAAAAGATTAAAGCATTCTTCAAGGTTGTATTGTTCACAAGGTTTTTGGGAAATTATGTAAATGAAATGTAAATGAAATATTACTGAGAAGATAATCAGATGAGGTGAGAAGGGACAGTAGATTAATTTTATTTATCTAGATCCTCTGCGGTAAAAAGCAATCCTGACAAAGTATCCAGGAGATTTTAAATTGACTGAGACTTTTTAACAAAATTGATTAAGTAGCAGAAAATATGCAAAGCAGTTTTTAGACAGATGCATTAATGACCAATCAAAAGGCTCATTAAAGAGGGACAGCAATCCACTGACTCCTCATAATGAATAAATTCAATAATTAATCCTTGAGGACCGTGAAGAGAAGGAAAGTCCCTTCTTTTCAGCACCTTGTACAAAAATGTTTATTCACCAAAGAATATAAAGTGTCTTTTATTTGTCATACAGTTTTGCCGCTATTGTTTACTTCATAATTTATAATGACTGTGCTTAGGAGGGAAGGTTTTATCTGATCTCAGTCAAGATTTAGTAAACTGGATACAAATAGGGACAATTTTGGAGCTATAGCTTTGGTTGTCAGCAAACCGGGCTGGGTGATACCTGAGAAATGTTTGTTTATTCCAGGAAGCCTGGTTTCACCTTCGCTCAAAGCACTGTCATATCCTCTCTTTTTCTTTCAATCAGAGTATTTTCAGCATATTAGCTTGCATGCCAAACAGCAAACGGAGCATTTTGTTTCAAACTGTCCAGGGTCAGAGCACACGGCTTCTGAAGCTCAGTGCTGAGCGCTACAGTCCTTTTGAGAAACTCGTAATTCAGACAGGCACCAAATTTTCTGTCCTAGTTAAAAGTTTGACATGTCACTGAAAGAGTTAAGCTGACCCAAGTTACAGGACTGCACCAAGACACAGGTGTCATGAATTTCTCCGTCCCTCCTGACCTTGCATAACAGGAACAGACCACAGTCCTATGAGCAGGAGCCAGTATAGCTACATCTGCTACACTGTGAAAGTAAAACAAGATGTGAATTTACAGCATGGACTGCTCCTCAGTACCTTCCTGGGTGCATGCTCTTACTACAAGATTAATTTTATCTCTGTTTCAGTGATGATTCACCTTCCCTGGAGGATAAGTACCTGGTATTTACCACAAAGAAGCAGCATGTAAATAAGCAGCTAGTGCAAAGTAGTTGGCACTAACTAATAACCTGAGAAATGGGATTTTCTGTTGAAAGAATTAGCATGTGTTTCAGTTTGTGACTAGTAGGAAGGTGCCTATTTCCTTCCTTAAAAGAATTCTTTACCAGAAATAATAAGCTATAATTTTGCATTTTCAGAAGAAAAAAATAAGAATATATGGGGAGGATTATAATAGATTAACAGATGTCAATAAAATTCTGAGCAGGAAGGAAAAAGTTACCATGGATTGTTTTCTGTTGCTTCCACTACTAGGACAGGTGGGTATGCCCCAAAACCACCAGATGGCAGGTTCAAAACAAACAAATTGACCTACTTCTTACTAGAGCGTACGGTGAGACCCATGGCCCCAGCCTGCTGTGGGTGCCAGCAGTTTCCAGCCCTTCAGAGACTGACTGTCTAAATCCATGCGTGAAAAATCTATTGAGGGTTAATGGGCACAAAGACTGCAGCCGTGGCTTGGGGAGTCTGTCATACACAAATCCCTGGAAAATGGATGAGAAATCTTGCAGCGTGTCAGTTTGAGCTTGCCATGGTCTTTTACTCCTCTTTGGCATCTATTGTTTGCCATTGCCAGAGACGGTTACTGTCAGCCAGTGCCAGAGAGGGCATTATGCCAAATGTCCTTCCAGTTCGGCCTGCTATGGCTTTCCTTGTGTTCATAACTAAGCTGCTTTGTGGCACCATTATATCAGTGGTGCTATGGCTGCACATGGAGAAGATAGGGCTATGCTGTGCTGTTTTAGCTGTTGATTAAGTTTCTCTGTGTGCAAAAGGCATTCTAGTACACAGGATGCTAACAGAACAGCAGGCTGGCTCAGCGCTCCCTCCGGCCTAAGCCTTGAAAAACAGAAAAATAATAGGAAATATTTTCAAATACAGCTTTTACTAGCAGAAATAAAAATCTAATGCTTGAAGTCAATATGACAAACACTAACTCTCTTATGCAGAACTGGCATTATGAGAATTCAATGACTTGTTTTGAGTGAAGAAAGGCTTTGTTTAGCAATTGACAATGGGCGAAAATAAGAGGCAAGTTTTATGATTCTGTAGTTACCAGATAATTTAACTGGGACTTTGTTTCCTGTTGTCACAGTTGTGCCAGTAGAAGAATCATAGCAGCAATTTCTAAAGAGTAACTGGAAACTTTATTTTTTTTTTGACAGGCAGTATTAAAAGCTTGCACATTGCAGGGCTCAGACTGGAAGAAACAAGAATGAAGCTGCTTGCAGACAAAGAAGAAACCTTCCAGTCACTTTAATCAAAGAGCAACCAGGATAGTGTAAGGTATTATATTTTGTCTGACAGCTAAAGGGCTCCTGTACCTTCATTGCATGCATAGACTCACCTCTTGCAGACAGGAAAAGTGGACCTTGCAACAGATGAGACCTTAGCCTTGTTTTTACTGTTAGATGCTGACCTGCTAGATCTGCCTATATTCTGGCTAGTGGGACATGTGCAGGCTATAGACAGGA
>JAUBOD010000386.1:1419230-1450393 GCA_032353885.1 Nothura maculosa
GGGGGTTGGACTAGATGACCTCTAAGGTCCCTTCCAACCTTACACATTCTATGATACTATGATTCTATGAAAGTAATAAGTCTGAATGCTGATGGAGTTGATGAGGGCAAAGAGAAGAGGAAAGGGGAGAGTGACATCTTCTCAGCTCTCCAAGTGAGTTAGTCCTGGAGCTAAGAGAGTGATAAAGTTCTCAAACCTGAGTGTCCTTGTATTTCTCTCTGGTTTAGGACACGAATAGACTCATAGTTTTCTGCATGTGACTGTAAAGTTTCACACATAGAATGAGTTACTAATGAGGGCACATGAAGCAAAGTAGTCGTTTCTGGGTACAAGGCAAAGATGTTGACATGTATGTAGGGAGTTGCTTCTGTGCCGCTCATTATCGTGGTTCAAAGGAACAGGAAATGTGCATGTTTGGTAAACAAGCTAATTGCACTAAGAAAATACTTCACTATATGCTATGGATTTTGACTCTCAGGGGAAGCCAACTTCCTAAACATTGTCATTCAGCAGAACCCTGAGGAACTATGCTATTTTTATTTGGTAAACATTCCCTTTCCTCACAAACAGTATTACCAGTCCAGAATGAAATGGCTAGGTATACTCTCTCTATGAAGTGAAAGCCTGCAGGCAGAATAGCTGACATTCACCTAAAACCCTGTAATTCTGTGAGTGACGAAAAGAAAATGCACTCAACTGGCAGATGAAATCTACTGTCTTTGTGTAAAAGGTCAAGCAGAAAAAAAAAAGGAGGTCAGAAATAAATTAGGAACAGTACAAATAGTTTTTAAATATTCTAGTGTTAACACAGTACTCTTCTTCCTCTAGCCTGATATTGCTGTACAGCTAAAAGAAAAAATATTGAAAAAAAAGTATTGAAAGTGATACAATTACATTTTAAAGGCCAAGGAAGCAAACTTTGTGGGAACAGGGCTGTATTTTTCACCTCCCATCTCTCTACTGGTGACTAAAGGATCTCCTTTGTGAAAATAAAGGGTGCCATTTTAAAAGCACTAATATTGCTAGAGTTATTTAAACAGTAGCTCTGCATGGTCGAGGTATCTTCAGTTCGATTTCTGTTTATGCAATGTAATTAAACTATTGCCCTTCTAATGGAAAATTATCCAAATTAAATAGACTTGCATGGGTAAGGACTGTGAAAATGTTAAGTGACTTGCTGACTGCCTTCAGGTTTATTGATCTAACCCTTCCTTCAGGAAATTCCCCCTGTGTCTCCCATTCATTTCATAGACTTTTTCCCCTGATATGTGAAGAGTAGAATATTCTAACATGTTCATAGCAGCCTTTGCTCTCTGTTTAGAGAGAAAAGGTCTCCCTGCAATTGTGCTTCTCCAAAAAGACTCCAAACAGTGCTTCAGGAGAGGCACTCCAGTGAGTTTCCAGTTTTAGCTTGCAGAACTATCTTTCAGCCATCCTTTTGAGCAAGAAGCACAGATCAGATATATAGAATTTAATCCTTGGTTTTATATGAGTTAAAGGCAGCTGTGCTTTTCCTTGCATTAGACATGTTTAACTAAAATATCTCATGCTACCTTGCTTGTTTCTTTATTAATGTAGAAGCAGTTTGCCTTTGCAGTGAATGCTCTGATATCTGGTATTGATTTTCTATTTGGAGATAGCATGTGGAGAAAACTGAGTTGGAAGATGACATCAGTGCAAGGATGGTCTACACCTTAGCCATGACTGGCAGCAATTAAGATAAATGAAGTGAGATGACTATGGGTCTCCATGGATGACCTTCCGGTGTCTACATTTTGAGTACTTTTTGCCTGCAGATGATGTCTGTGTGACTAAAACAGACTTTGCAATCTACTCTATTTTTATCATTTTTCCTTTTGTCATTTGTTTACTTGTGCCTAGCTTTCCACATGGTGCGTTTCTGCTGGCACTCCAGTAGAGAGACTTGTCTTTGAAGCCTCCTCGCTGGTGTACCCACCTTGATTTAATCTTTCACTTTTCTTGCATCCCTGATTATTTAAAAGAAGTTTCTCTGGTGCCAGATGAAAATGAGATTTTTATGAGTTTTTGGGCATTTCCTTGGAGCTCACGAGCTGAATGCATTTGCATCTTCTCTTTTCTCCCTTATCCTCCTCAAAACAACTTTTTTTCTTGATGATTCAGTATGCCTTCTAGCTTCCTGATCACTGTCACTCTTTTCTCTGTGGTATCCTGAAAGCTCATCCTACCCAGCTGTTGAGAGTAGGCAGGACATAGTTTTAAGTCCTACTCTGCAAAGCTGAATTACAGGAGCTTTTTTATCTTTCTCCTCCATCCTCAAACTCTGTATCAAGCCAGAAGGGAAATGAATCTGAAAGCTCTTACAACAAATTTTTAACTTTTCCTCATTATAACTGAGTTTCAAATCCTGTTGTTATCAAAATAGATAGAACTTTTCCAAAAGAATAGAGTCTCAGGTGAATATAACATTAGAATGAGAAACTTAAATGTAATATAAGCTGGAAATGTATATGTTCTTAACAGTTTTCTTCCCAAATTCCTCTCAGAGAGTAAGTTCTGTTCTCCCAGATGTGAACATATGAAACTACCTGCATGGCTATTTTCTTGAAGAAAGTGTGGGTGGCTGTAGCGTCTACCCTGCTCTTTAAATTTGTGTTTTGCCAAGTCACTAAGGCAGGCTGTGAATAAGGCAAAGAAAGTGTGCTTTTTACAACCCTAGATTCCTGCCAAACCACGTGGATGCAAGGCATATCTGCACAGTTTCATGTAGAGATGCCCAAAGCAGTCTCCATACTAGAGGCACAAACCCAGTGCTGCTGTAGCTCTCTGCCTCTGCAGACTGGCTTAGCAGGATGGCTTAGCCTAACAGCCTGCAGTACTGGCATGGCTATATTGCCTCTGGGACATAAATTAAGGCTACTTTTGCATACTTCTGGTATCAAAACTAGTCTGTCCAAAGCTGCCCTGTCTTGTACAGTAATGTACTGCAGAGAAGTTTAAGAAAGTTTAATTTCTTTTTTTTTATGTTGGGCTCTCTAACATTTTATGTCTATGTAGCAAATGTCTATGTAGACTGATTTGGAAGACTAAGAACTTTGACAGTAGAAAGATTTTTGATATGGAAATATGCCTAACTTTCCCCCCAAAAAGCTCAGGAGTAGTACCAGTATTGTTAGAGGTGGTTTTTTTCTTGTTATTTTTTTCTATTCACATTTTTAGAATCTTTTTCTATTCAGTTTTGTGTGCTTACATTTTGCTTTACCTGTGAATGTAGGATGTCTGGAACACTTACAGAATTTATATATGGAACATGGTATTGGGATGCCCATGATTCAGATGGCCCTGAATGGTGGAGAATGTAAGGTTCAGATTATCGGTGTTCTCTCTGTGTTCTTGGGGCTCAGATACTGAAGCCCACTCAAATGCAAAGAAACAGGTCTGTTTTGGATACAAGGAAATAGGTCTGTTTTGGATACAGCTGTTTGTACTAACTGTCTGCCTCCTGAGTTCTGGTAGTTCATTACTATCTGGTCCCAAATTCTCTCCCATTACCCCTTCATATATCACTGGAAATGAGTGGTTACTGCCACTTCTAATATGCTGGGATAATTTAAAATACAGTTAATCTCTCATCTTATTCAGTTGATTATTTTACACCCGTATTTATTTTACACTGAGGACAGAGGTTGTAGAGTTTACAAAAACCAATTCTGAATACCATTCATGCTCTGAAGCCTCATCACCACTTTTTGCCATTTTCAAGGTAAACCAGTGCCCTATAGTAGGAGCAATAAAGGAAGAGTCCCCCAGTACCAAAAAAGAGAGGGAGAAAATAAAATTATTTTCATATAACATTTGATTGGGGAGTTTGACTGTCATTGAAGTGGCATAAATTACTCTTAATGTACTCCACAGCCCTGAAGAATTACTTTTGTCCAGAGCCTAACCAGTTGAACCATGAGAACTTGTTGAAGTAGTCAGAGGGCCAGAGTTTTAACACCCAAATGTAAACAAGCAGCTCTGGCTATGGGCACAGCTTATCCAAGATGCTTGATCTGCTTGAACACAGCATACCCTTGGGTGAACAGATATTCCCCATCAAAGCACATCTTTAGGAAGGCTTGTCATCAGTATGATGTATCTGAGAGGTCTTCCCAACCCAGTGGTCAACCCGAGGGACCAGTTCTGTGCCCCAGGCCTGCACGTTCCTGGATGCAGCCTCTAGCCTTGGGCTGCCTGTAACCCTGCTCATGCTGCTGCCAGAAGAAGGTTTTACAGCCTGCGCTTGGGGAATCTGGAGGCTGTTTTGGCAGGAGAAGTAAGCTAATGCAAAACACAGTCGCCGTGCTTTCATGTGAGCTCCTGATGAGAGGCTGTGCTCTGAAGAATATGTGCAGCCTTGGGTTTGTTTACGAGGAGGAAAAAAGAGCTGCTGTGGGAAAGGGACACGTCACTGTTCCTATGGTGTTGTGTATGTTGTTTGGAGGATAGTGCCAAACGGCTCGTACAAGCCAACTAGTGACAGTCCATCCCGGGAACTGCAAAGCCTCCTTTTGATCTTGTTCAAAACCTAAAAAGCGGAGAATTGTTTTAATTTGCAGCACTGTCGCTGCTATTCAACTGTTTGAACTTTTTTTTCCTTACATTTGTTACTCTTAGCATAGGTTAAGTTTTCAATCTAGAACAGAACATTAGAAACATCATAAGCAGTATCAGTGTTTGAAGTCCATGTCTTTATCTCTGCTTAGATATTTATCACCACCCAAGCTCTGGGCAGTATAATCTGTAGGAGGATCTATAGCCACCTATGCTGTCTCTGATTTCATCTTTTCTTAGCATGCTTGTAATTACTATTCTGGATTCAGATCTAAATTATTTCTAATCCTGTTTCATAAGAGCTTAGTACATAAGAGCCCAGGAGTGTAAGAACTGCTGGCTTCTCGATTCATATTTTGTTGAATTATTTTACATTTTCAGATTGGTTTTGTTCCCTGTAGGGATGTTCTGGACTCCTCTGTAGTAATTATTTTGACGCCTACTGCTGAAGGCAGAGATGATCTGTTTCAGACTTCCCCTGCTGAATGAATTTAGCCAACACTCCACTTTGGCAGATGTTTCTGCTTTCTTTCTTTCTTTCCTTCAGGCCAGTAAAAATTTATAAATCTTCCCTCAATCATTCCAGAAATGCAAGAACTTTCTTCCCTGACACCTAAACCATCTCTCTGACCTTGTCTGCAGGATAAAGAATACATGTTCATAGATGCTGCAGATACCTGAGCTCAAAAAATGCAAAACAATATTTGCCCTTATAAATGATTGAATCTGAATTAGACTAGTCTCCACAAAACTGGATTTTCCATAGTGATACCTACTACTGGTCCTTAAACACAATTAAAAAAAATCTGATTTCTATATCATGACAGGTCAAAAAATTTCTGTTGGTTTTCTCTGCAGGTTATAGAACATGGTGCCCCTTGACCTTACCATGCAGACCAACAGCCATGAAGTCAGTGGAGTCTTTCTATTTCTGTCAGTAGGCATTAGCCCAAGGTCTATGAAAAATACATAAGATTCTGCTCTGAGGCAAAAATATATAAACTAATTCTCATTACAACTCTTCTCTCTATTTGAAGATGCTAATAGAATTCTTGGTCCTCTTTCCCACTGAAAAAGAGTAGATAGTTCAAAGAAAGTATTTCAGATTGCCCTTCCAAATGTTCCATAAGGCTGTCTTGTTTGGTAGGGGCTTGAAAGCATTCAGAACTGCTGACTATTTCCTGGGCAAAGAGAGGTGGATTGGCTATTGGAGTCTAGTTCCCTTTGGACCAGTGGACACATTATTTTTGGAACTAATTTTGGCTAAGATGTCAATGATTAACTTGGAATAGGGACTTAATTATCCTTTTGCTTTATAATTTATTAGAAATGTCACTATGTTGTGACCAGAGGCTGTTAGGAACTTTCATGAAGATAAATAATTATGACATGATTGTTGAAGAGGAATTTTTGAAATCTCTTTAATGAAAATAAATAAAATAGAGATTAGTATTCTAGGAAGAAGAATGTAAACTAACCTATCAGCACATAAACTCTGGCATAAACTTTTTATTTTTTATTTTTATTTTGGATTGTGGATTTGTTTTTTTTTCAGATCAACAGCATGAACCTTTATATGTCATTGTGTCTGTGCTTGTCATAGCTTTATGATAGCCAATAAAAAAGAAATTCCCATATCACAGTACTCCTTTCTTTCCCTGGTCTTCATATAGAAGTAAGATGGCAGTCCCTCCCTCATTATCACCTTCTCCTTCATTATCATCTTCTGCTCCTCAAGGAGGCTGTAGCCTCTGTATGTAGAAATTGCAGTCTCTGACTAGGAGAAATACGGTTTTACTTCTCTGTCATCTTGGTATTTCACACCTATTTGGGTATTTTGTGTTTTCTGAGTATGTTCTGCAGTCAAATCCCAAATATTCACATAAATTACATGCCAAGGAAAGAGAAAGTTGATATTAGTGAATCTATGGTATGGATTCAGTCAGGATCTGTACTGATAACTGAGGAAAGATATTACTGGAAAGCTCACAGAAACAAGAAAGATGATGAACAAGAGATATAAAATACAAAATGTAAAATTATGCAAAAAAAAGGAAGGAAGACTAGCATGTTCAGGAGAACTATAATCTGCTCTTCCCTGCGGGCCACAATAGCAAAACAATATAAAGATGAAAAAGTATTCACTTTTTCTCCTTTTGCCTTCTTTGAGATAAGAGTTTTAGGCCTGTGGATTTGCTGTAGGTCTTAAAATAATTCACGGAGGCCAAAGCACTCTCTAGATGGAGATTTCTCAGTCTGGTCTTTGGATTGACTGAGAACTTGTAATGCAAGTTTTAGTTTTCAATAAGTATACAAAATGCCTTCTGCTGACCATCAGGCAAAGTCAGGAGCTACGTCAGAAACCAGCAATCATTATCCCAGCAATGACAGAAGTAGTAGGAATTCAGAACACAGTGGAATAAGCACGGTTTGCTTCTAAAATAACAGAAGATGGAAATAATCAAAACACAAAATATTTACTAACATGCAGAAAAAACTATTATTGAATGAAACAGCCCTATTTGATTATTGCCCTTCAGCACCTATTTTATTAATTGCTGTGATTATTGTGTTTTAAACTAGCAATCCTCTATTCAGCCTAAGAGAGGGCAGCTGGTCTCTCATCACTTGAAGAGGTTCTGCAGGCCAGAATGCCCACTGAGGGTCACAGAGGCAACTAATCCTCAACTAATCATCCTCAAATTATTCACAGCAGGCCATCCACCCCCATGTCATCATTGCCAACAGCAGAAATATGGTGGAAGCTGTAATAGATGATCAGGTTTTGGACTGAGTGGTGAGTCTCCTAAGCCTCTACAAGTTTGTGCCAACTCAGACCTAGATCATGCTTCTGCTTATTAGAAATTCACTGGTATTATTCTAGTGTTAATTATTATTATAATCCTGTTTTATTTGTCTGTGTTTTACACAGCACTGTTTCTCTCCCTGAGGCTTGGGCTTTGGCTAGTCTTGCATTCTCAGCATTGGGAGATGACTTGTGCATCTGGGTTTTACATTTGTGTGAAACCCATTCAGAAAATCTCCTTAACTGAACCGTTTTTCAAAACGGAGGTGGTATGTTTTTATATTAGTGAAGTGCCAAAGGATATCGGACCATTTGTCCTTGTTTGTGGTTGCAGGAAAAGATTAATACAAAGCACATGTTAAATTCTGTACTATTTTCAACATAAACTACTGAACTTACCAGGATGTATGGGAGATAAGCCAAGGTGATGAAGCCAAAGCAAGATGAGGAAGCACAGAGATGGTAAACACATTATCTTCTTTTAAAGGAAACATGTGGTGTAAAGTTACTTTTTTTTCCTTTTTTCCCTTTGGTAAGAATCAGCTTATTTTATTCTGTGACTGCAAACTCACCAGGGAGAAAGTCTAAAAGAGAACAGTGATGAATCCTTTTTTAAGAAATTATAATTATCTTTAAAAAAAAAAAAAAAAAAAAGCCATCAATGACTCCAAGATGACATAGTGTTCTAAATACCAGTCATCTTGAAATCATTGACGGCTTTTTCTTTTTTCTTTTTTTTTTCTCAATCACCATTAGTTTACTCCAGGTATTCTTTTATTATAGTTTATCAAGGGTTTTATACACGTAGGTAGAGAGCAGTTTGGTTTAAATAAAGAACAGTTGTAAGACTAGTTTTGGAATCAAAGGAAAATTATAGTTAATTAAATGTAAACAGAATTATTTCTCAGTACATCCTCTTGTCTCCATATTACAGGAATTGCTAAAATGCTTACAGATTGTAATAAATGAAATGCTGTATAATAAAGTTTTTTACCCACAGAAACTTTTGTTATCTAGGTATATGCAGTTTAGTAGAGCATATCAACAGAAACCAAATCAAGAGTAAAATTGCATACACCACTCAGGGCTAGGGCAAGTTGTTCTCTATTAGGACAGTCAGACATTACAAAGACCTTACAAATCTCTGCCAGCTGCCTTTCCAGACAATTTTTTTTCTTTAGTTTCCTTTGTTAAGAAAGTTCCTTTTAAAGAGATGTGTTAGTTGCAAATTCTGGGGTTTTTTTTTGGTAGAAATAGCCTGTATTCTTACTTCTTGTATGTTGATTCAACAAGTACTAATATTCTTCATCTTTTTCATTTGTTACTTTGCAAAAGAAGGATTTTTTGAGTTGTTCTGAATCAAGGAGGCTGGGAAGATTTGGGGGTTGCTAAAAACCTTTGTCAGGTATCCCCTAGTGTCTTTAAGTTGTTTGTGGTATTTGATCTTTAAGTTCTTTATCACTGTTTTTCATTGATCACTTGCAGATATGCAGTCCTAAAAAGATGCAGGGGCTACATTCAAGCTCTCCCTAACTGCAAAGCACTTAAAGGAAACAGGATGTGACAAGGCTGGCTTATTCATTCGTGACACGTATCCATTGTGAACATTAATATTATTACTCCAAAAAGGTAAAGTCACCTCATGCTCCTGGCAGTGCTGTTTCTCATCAGCTCTTTATAACACACTGGGCGTGGGCAACAACTGTGGTTGTGTCCCTGGCACTCAATATCACAGCGAAAGAACACCGAATTATCACAAAGTCTGTTTCAAAGTTGTAAATAAATTGAGTGGGGTGTGGACAGTGAATATCTTTGAGTCCATTTGACAATCCCAAGCTGAAAAAGAAAACAAGCCCTTCTCCAATTTGTTTGTTGTTAAATTTAAGGCTGAATTCTACAGCTTTCACCCTGATCTTGCAGAAAGATCAGATTTCTACACAAAAGTTTTCACATTCTAAGAACAATCAGGTTTTTCAGCATGGTTACATTTATTTATTCTGTACCTTAAAGAGCAGAAAATACAGTTTTAGGATATCTTGAATTTAAAAGAAAATGGTTCATCTAATTTATCATTATTTTTAAAGCAGTATTGTTCCAGTCAATGCACCTTTATTAAAATAAGATTTGAAATATAATTTGCTATTATCTTAGAGGCCTGGAAAGAAGGAATACAGAGAGGAAGTAGTTCATTTAACTAAATAAATATTTTCTTCCACTGCCAGTATCAATCCAAAAAATCTACTTCATAGTAGGAATATTATTTTCATTTATTTGAAAATAGGGGCAATAAGCCCCTATTTTAAATCCTGTTTTGATATCTTTAGAGAAGTAAGTTTCAGAATCTTGTATAAAACAAAATTTCTGCAGAGAAATTTCTTCTTGTATATATCTACCTCCCTTTAGCAATAGTTAAATTGGGTCCTGTGACATCAGTCTCAACTTGTAAAGGCTATAGAAAGTAGAATTTGCATTGACATTAATGGCCATGCAGTGGATGCAAGCCACAGACACCTGTTTGTTATCCCATTCTCTCCAACTGTGGACAGAGGTATAAATTGAGAATTTGTTTTTTGGAGATGCAGTTACTGTGAGGTCAGTGGCTTACTGATAGATTTGATCCTATAAGAGTTTGATTTGTAATAATCTTTTCCATGCCATTTCTATATTTCTGTTCCAGTTACCAGGAACTGGATATTAAATTCTGAATTTCCTTTTAACTCTCTTTATCTAAAGTTTAAAGCATAACTGAGGTGTTTATGTTTTTGAATGGGTTTATTGCATCAGCTATTAAGTCATTTCTATGGCAGCAGTGCTTGGGAGCACTATGGAATGCCAGACAAAAATAAAAGAATATTATGAAAGATCAATAGAGTTTTTTAAGCTCAAAGGCATCTATTTAATTCAAACCACACAATGTGCAATTGTGATATCATTAAAACAAATATCTCAAATGAGCTGTCCCTCACCCTCCATATCAAAAGGCTGACATAATTTCTGCATATTGTATTGATAGTTCTCCTTATTTTGTGCTAAGGTCAAATAAGGAAGCAGGGAACACAAGCTGTGTTCTCGAATGCCACACCAAGTCCCAGCATGAGTTTTTTTTTTCTTCTTTAAATATAAGATAGCTAGAAGTGATTTTTTTTGTCTGTTTTGTCTACCTGTGTTTGCAGTAGCCAGGAGACCTATTGCTTTCTTTTCATTACATTTACTTAAATGTACAAACAAAAATTGTATAACAAAATGAGGAAAAAAACTGAAATTGGTAAAATTGCTAATGAGACAGACAGGGCAGAAGGGACTTGTGTTGCTATTCCACTCTTCAGTAGCTTCCAAGCAGACTATAGATGGTTTGCTTACCTAACTCTGTGCTGTGCTTCCCACTCCACTGTAGGGCTCTGATGGCATGACCCTCATGCTGTTGATGTCGTGGAAAATGTAATTTGCATTGAAATCAGTGGCAGATGAGTGTATGCACTGCATAAAGTAAACACAAGCATTGCTTTTGTTGTCCCTTCCTTTATTATGCACTATTGTTTTTTCTCTCACAAAGATACTGGGAATATCCCTGGAAATACTGTCTTCCAGCCCTTTGAAGGAAGGACAAGGGATCAATTTTTTGTTTTTATGTTTTTAATAGTGGAAGAGTACCAAGTCACTACTCTGAATCTCGTTCCACTATGAAAATAACCCTGCTGAGAACATAACATGGCTTTGTTTTGCTGTTGCACAGCAAAATCTAGAAACCAATGACTAAAATGGAAAAACATGTTGACAAAAATGTTCTTTTCTTATAATGTTTTACACATGCTTATGTTCAGAAACATCTGAAATAAGGTAGATGTCTTTTGCTAATGTATGTCCTTAAGCAACCCATTCTCTAAACAAGAAATAACAGTTTAGAAAAATGTTATCTGCTATTGTCACAGTAACAGTAAAATGTATATGACAATGTTTGTAGTACAATCCCGAAAGAGATGCTTGTAATGCCTTCCAGATATAGAAAGCTTTCTTTATGATGAAATTTGTTTCCTCTTCTGTGCAGATCTTTCTGCTTGTTGACTGTAGACATCTTCTGTTGTATTTGGAGGCCCTGTATCTTAAGCACTGGAGAGGCCTTGCTTTATTTCTAGAAATCCCACTGAGGTACATGGGTGTGTATAAGCAGTCAGAGGCACAAATTAATGCCATTTCTTTTTGTCTTTTCCATATTTATTCACTGATTGAAGAAACAATAGAAAAGAGATTCTTGGCATGTCTGGTTGCAATAGTGTATTTCAGAGCACTGTTGTTCATAGGACTTCAGATGTAAACATGCTCATCACTGTGTCTATCAGATGCCTGAAGTCAAGCACAGCCCTCTCAGATGACAGTGTGGTACAGAGAATGCGAGAAAGATGGAGAGCTGCTTTGTTTAAAGTAAAAAGAGTTCTTCTCTATTGGAATATTTTATTTCAGGAAGCAGAGGAAAGGGGGGAGGAGAGGAAAGTCTGGCTTCAAAAAGCTCCTCGGAATGCTTGTTTATCTAATAGCTATTATGCCGCAATTCTGTCCGGGGATCTGAGTTCACATTTTTCCTCCACTGAAGAGGCTTGAACTCATAGGTCCTCAGAGAGGCCACCCCCTCCTGATGGTTCAGAGGTGAGAGGCCTTCTCAGGCCAGAGCACAGCCAGAATGCCTCCTGCTAGAACTGTCCCTGCTGTTGGTTGAGCAAAAGGGCCTTAGCATTTAATCCATTCCCCTGGGGACTGGGGATGTCACATTCCAGTCTCATTTTCTATTTTGCATAGAATATGGACTGAAAAATTAGATATTTGCATGCCATATACATATTATATGCACATACTGGTGCTCGGGACCCTTTCTTGAAAGTAAGCACATCTTCAGGTTCTCTCAATCAAGAAGAGAACTAGCTTGAGATTTTCAATATCCTGGAGAAAAGCTCATATCCCCATGTCAGTGCAGTGGAAAAAAACATCATGTGCTCCCACCAAGCAAAGAGCACAGCAGTAGTTTGCAGCCAGCTGTGTAAGGAAGTGAATGGAAGTACAGAAGAGGGGCGGAAGTCTGCAAGAGGGGCATCCTGCCTATCTTTATCACTGTGAAGGCATTTGTTTGGTTTCATCCCTTTCTCTGACCTCCATTTTATAAAGCTTGCAAGTTTATAATTATCTCTGGGATATTAGACTGCATTTAAATTTGGTTGAAAAGTGCCAATAGGCTACAAAAATACCAGGGTCATGTGATTCTGTAACTTTCGTTTTCTGAAAGTTTCTTCCTTTCCTATTTGTTCCTGTAGTTCTCTTGTCATTTTTAACAAGCTTATAGTGTGTCCTGGAAAAAAAAAAAAAAGATTACTGGTGAAAGAACGTAAAAGTAAAAAACAAAACAAAAAAAACCCTACTTTTTTCTAAAAGCCACTTAGGAATTGTCTGTATGACATCTCCTGAATGGTATCACAAAAGTGATTACTTCGGACCAAAAAATTATTCCTTAGATAGTTCAATGGAATCTGGATTTGTAATAGTATTTTAATTTCTAAAAAATCTCGACTGTTACAGGATATAAATAATGCCTATATTAATTATATAACATCTAAATTCTGTACCACTTTTAGTGTGTAATATAATTAAAATATTGATAACTTATAACTCAGTACACTATGTTTCCTTTCTTCCTTGAAGTTTTATTTAGGTTAACATATCCCCTTATTCAGTGTGTTTTTTTGTTTTTAAGAATCAATTTGTATTTAATGTATGAATAGATGTTGGTAACTAGCTGTTGGTTGTTCATATAAATCCAGGTTAAAAACACCTTGTTTTTGGGCAACAAATGCGGTTCACTTCTCTTCTTTCAGTTCTCCTTTATATTCATATAATTAGCCTGAATTTATATTTTTCCTGCAATTTAAACTCATGATGTTTCCCCGTTTTTAATATTGAACCTTGTATTTTGGAATAGAGACAGCAGGCCCTCCTCCATCCCACAGAAAACTCGCTCAGCACAAGTGGGCATCCTGGGTATTGATTTTCTCATTGCATGTTCTTTCCTCTGATTTCTATTTTCACTACAATCTATTTTTTCACTGCCTGTTTCCTCTTTGATTAAAAAAAAAAATGATACTATAAAAAGTTCACAGTAAACTTTTGGTCTTGTGATTTTTGTGAGGTCACGATTAGGCAAATTGATTTTGCCCATCTTTAATCGAAAGTCTCTTCAAAACCTGTACTAATAGCACTGGGACTAAAAGTGGATTACAGGAGGGTTTTAATCTGTACCAGGCAATATCAAGTCAAAAAAGCACAATGAAACATAGAAATAAACAAGGATACAAATAGTAGTTTCCTTTTTGTCATTTTTTTGTAACTGTTGAATTGGCAGAGCACAACAAGGCCATAAAGACTTCCTTGTGTATTTCAACTGAGCTTTAGAGCCAAATAGTTACAAGGCAAATTCATTCTCAATATACAGCCTCTGAAGAATGACCCTTACATTGAATTAATCAAATGTGATCAAAATGTCAAGATGCTCATAAAGAAATCATTCACTCATCTGGATTATTATATCAAGAGATGTTTTTGACTTCAATAAATATAGTGTGTGGAAGGAACTGAGTTATTTATAGTCACCTTTTTCATAGTGCTAATGCTGCCATCCCTTCTGTGCTGCTGCAGACCTCCTTTGCTACACAATATTTCAAAGTCACACAACCCAAGTTGTCCTACTTGCTACTAACAGGAGGCAATCTAGAAGTTAGATCCAAAATCACTGATGTAGCTCCACATTTTTAATATATAACCACTATTTCTTTTGATTTAATATTGAAATTAATCTGAGCACAAATATAATCACTGGGAACTCAAAAACGGCGTAAGTGCCATGCCAGTTCATCTCAGTGTGGGCAGCACTAACAGCATTGAAAAAGAGCTTAAGAAAAAGAGCAATGATCCTTTCCTCTTTTCTTTCTTCTAGCAATCAGTGCTATAGGCATTTCCTCTCCTCCTTCAGACATTTGGATCTTTGTCTAGTTATCCTCTACAGACCTTTCTTCCACTGATTTGCTTAATCCTATTCAAATCTGCTAATAATTTTGTCATCCAAACTTCTTTGAAAACAATTTCTTGGTGTGTGGAAAAGTATGCCCTTTGTTTTTATCTGTTTTTAAACTTACCATTGGATAAATTCATTTGTTTACATGGTGAGAAATAATGAGCAATTGTTCCTTATTCACCACCTTCTCCTATTAGGATTTTAGAAACATCCTCTGCACACACACTGAAGCCATCCTGAGCTGAAAAAAACTAGTCTGCCCAAATCTTATGTTGAGCCATAATTGCTAATTTGTTTGAGGATGTTTGGATGGTCTTACTTGAAATATAAGGATCTGAAGTTTTTTTGCTGTTATTTTTGAATTGTTTGCTTGTTTCTTTCTCTCTCTTTTTAAATGAGTTCAAGCTGCTTTGGATTTCCAGAATAGGAATATCCATCCACAGATCCAGTCTGATATAGCTGTATATATTAAATTGGCTCCTCCAGTCTGATAGGGAGTCAATTTAATATACACAGCTATATCAGTTATGTATTAATTTTCATGTATAGGCAAGCCTTCAATCTCAGACCTTCCTGATTTTTTTTCACAGGGAAATTGCATGAATTAAGTAGTGCACAAAGTGGGTTGAAAGTCATCAGTTTACAAAATTTAATTACTCTCAACATGAGTTGCTTCTTATCCACACATTGTGCATACTCTAATTTTCTATTCCTCTGGGATACTTTTTCCTCATATGGACTGCAGATGTTTCGTAAATTAAAATGTAAATCTTCCTTATTCTGGGAAATCTGTGTGGTCTGCAAACCAAAAACAGAAGTAGGAGCTCAAAAGGCTTCAGTAAAATGCAGTCTGATTTTACAGAGGAGATACTCAGGTCAATACATATCTAACTAAGGTGCCTACACTGATGCCAACTTCTCTGGATGCTATAAATTAGAGAATGGTGAGAGATGAGTTGCCTTCTAGAGTGACTTCTCTATATATCTTGACCATATAAAGAGCCTAGAAGAACCAACTTGTTCATGGATATTAAACAGCATGAGTATTCTCCACAGTCTTAATTTAGTAGCAGGCAACTGTTTTCCATTCAGTCCCACATAAATTTGTAACAAAACATAAGAAAGCAAAACTGCAAAACCCACAGGGCCTCCTAACAATGGACATTCTGGCACAGCAGTATATCACTTGACTCAAAATAGTCATTGAACCAAATCTTTTGCTTAAGCTCAATGTCTAGTGTGTCATTTCAGTTCACTTGAACAATTTCTTCTGCAGACAGAATGGATTTGACTTGTGACTGATAAAATGGTCCAGGACACTACAGTATAAGCTAGTGGAGCTGTTAGTAGATTATTTGGAGAAGATAAAAAAAAAAAAAAAAAGAGATCCAGTGGATAAAGTGTCAGGCAAGGCTCAAGAGATTTGGATTCTAGTCCTGGTGTTGATGTTGACCGGTATTGTAATCCCAGCTATTTTATTTCTGCTGATTTTATCTGTTTTGCTCAGCTGTAATCTATTTGCAGAAGTCAATTTTTATTACATATTTGTAGTCTAGCACAATGCAATCCTACTAAGCTGGAGCTTACATGTCTGCTGCCTAGGTTCCCTGCTGCAAATAACACAGTATTATTGAGGACTGCCTAAGCCTGCCTGCAGGGCATCTTACCCACTTTGTAATTTCCTGGAAGTGGTAAGAGCTAACTGTTAGCTGAAGTCAACAGTAAGTGTTTCAGCAGCTGAGGAGAATGACTTCATGAGCCCTTATTCCATGGTCAAGTCATGGCTCCCTGGGCAGCTGCTCAGTTTAACCTTTGCCCATAGAAAAAAGTGCATCCATTCTCATGTCAAGAGATACTTTCATCAGCCACATTAACTCACCAGGCCAGCAGGAAATTACTCAGCAGAAGAGCTAGACAGTTTCTTATAGGCTAGTGCAATACTCAGAGAAGTGCAGAGAGCACTAGGGCCATCACAAGATAAGTGTCAAGTGCGCTGAGTGGAAGCTGGGCAAGGGAGAAGAGAAGCAAGGGAAGGGTGGGGATTTCCCCTTTATTGATCACAGGGAGACTCTAGGTTTGCCTGGTATCCTGTGGAACTACAGCTTTATAACGTATTAAGTCATCTCACTACATCTTGTGAAGCCATTGCCATGTCTGAATTGTTGTGGTATATCCATTTACTATTTTTCCTAGAGACTTTATTTTGTAATTTCTGTCCCCATTATATCGCAATTAACAGAGATCAAGAGCAACAAATGCATTTCACTAATGAATCAGTGACTATCTTCAGAACAGGAAGAATAGTGTGTTTTGTTATTCTAGGATGCTGATTTTCACTTTATTTACATATTTTGTTTTGCATAGCTGAATAGCATGTGACAAAATTGAACTAATGGTCAGTTTGAAGTTTACTACTGGGGATTTCAGCCTTGTGGCTATGAGAGGAAAGGTCTTGAATGTTTTCTTTTTGTTGAAAATATTTGAGCATGCCTGCAAATAAATACTGTTCCATAAGACAGTGAGGTCTTCCAGAAAATACAAAAAAGCTGACTACATTATCGACACCATGCAGATCTGCATGTTTATTTATTTGTTTGTTCTTCTTGGGAAACTAGGAGTTTTGTCAGAGTAAGATATGTATTTGGCTTTTGGAATACAGCAAAGAGCACAGGAAATCACAGTGTTGATAAAAGAATTTCAAGGTTTTGTTAGGAGGAAACAATTTCAGAACCTCCTCTAGGAAAATTCCACCCATCTTGATAAATGGTGTTTTCAGTAGTATTTATTTAATAAGAATGAGTTTAATGTTTTCTATTAGAATAAATTTTATGCTTCTTATTTCCCACCCTTGTTTTGATACAAAATTGCAGAGATTTAACTAAATCAAAAAACAATTTCTGTAAAAAACAAATTTGTAATTTGTGTAGAAACAAATTTGAGGTTGAGTTCTGTGTTTTTTCACAATAGACAACTGCTATTCCACTGCATAACAGAAACACTGGTATTAGCAGAAGCTTCAAAGATAGGATAATGATTTCCATAGAACAACATGCAAGATTCTTCCTGTAGCACCTTCTAATAAAGAGAGGATCTTTCTCTGGCAGGCTAATACATATTTCTTATTAATCTGTACTTCTTAAAGTGTTTTAAAGATGAAGGAGTAAGCACTGGTGAGCATGATGGAACAGAAGATTCTCTAAAGTGCAGGACAGCCAGGAAGGCTTTAGTTCGAGCACTGGCTTTTCCCATCCATGCTGTATACACTTGGCTGTGCCTTTGAACATTGTTTTAAATGATATGCTTTCCTGGTGAGTTTTTGTGTGTGTGTCCCATTTACAGTACAAGCTCTTCTTAGACTATCTGGAATATTGGCTTATTATGGCTTCCATGAATGCAGTGGGAAATTCTGGCAGGTTCAAGGAACCAGTAACATGAAGGCTTCACCGGGGCTACTTTTAGAGTTTTGATTTGCATTCTTGACTTTGGTATATTCTTTACTGAACACCAAGGAGAGCAATTTGTGTGACAGAAATAAAGACAGCAGTAGAATGACGGACTAAGGAGTCTACAGAATTGCTGGACTGGTTAACCAAATGCTTGTTCATCCAAAGGTCATCAATGGTTCTTTAATCTTATCTTTATCCATCTGTTCTTACCATCCTCACATGCTAGATAAACTCTCTGGGATCACATCTGTCATCTTAAGGATTGTTTGACACTATAATGACTAAGTAGTGTAGATCATTTTATTATGAAAAGGTTTTAAAATAAGAAACACACACTTTATTTTAAGAATGACACTTCCATGGATCACCAGTCAGGCTGCCTCTTGATTCATTTCCGACTTGCAGTTTTCCTTTTTAAACATGGTAGAAGGTTGGTGGTTATGACGAGAGGAAACACCATTTAATTAAGTACAGTTAGTAGCAGTAGGTTTTCTCATGTTTAGATATAGCCTCTGTGTGCAAAAACAATTGTCAGCATCTTTCACTGATTTCAGTGATGGATTTTGTTTTCTCAGACCTGACCACCCTCTGTTCACCAGTCTTTTCACATGCATCATTCATGAGTCAGAGCCTCGCAGCACCCCAGCGCTGAGCTCTCATTAATCATTCCACACTTTGAAAACTGTTTATGGCTCTCCGTGTTAGGCAGGACTTAGCCAGGTCCAGCTCTGAGTTCAGTCCATCACAAGTACAGGAAAGCTTTTTGTTGATGAGTCTGAGAAAAGATAAGAAATACTAGTTCTCCCAGACCATTTATGGGGAACTGTTTTCAGCTCTTCCAAGGAGGTAAGTGACAGATAGCTGAATGTGACCTCCTCTGTGCAGGATGTGAATAGTTTAATCTGGTTTCTGAAGCTGGATGAAACTTTTTGTCTCCAACTTCATCCTATTTACTAGCAATACCTGGTGGTAGGTAAGCTCATCAATGGACAGCATAGCTCTGGGGTTAAAACACATAGCTGGAAGTCAAGTGACTGGTACCCCAAATTCCAACTTCAATTGACTGATTGCACCAGGAAAGGTGAAGGGAAACATTTAATTGCAGTAACTTTTATTGTTCAGACTTCAGTGATAAGAGAGGTAAGGTGCTTGATGTGTCTGCTTTTGCTTTTTTAATAAGTTTGCATTGTTTTACTTCCGTGAGGAATGGGTGGCAGGTTTGCTTTGTTTGTGGGTGTTCCTTTATGCTTTAGTCCATAACTGAAAGCTGAACTCTCAATGCTGATGAGAGTGGTCTTCCATCAGTAGAGCAGCCCACAGGGAGATGTCTAGTTCCTGAATGACAGGTAGAAAAAGAGGTGAGAGGGCTATGTCTGGCCTAGCCATGTCTGTTTTAAAGTGGTGGATGTGCTGTAACTTTGGTTATTGAACTGTTCTGCCCCAAGTATTTCTTGGATGTCTGCATTACCATTTTCAATTGTGCTAACTGAAGAAAAGTGGCAATCAATTAGCTAGAACTATAGTAAGACCAAAACTGTAGGCTAAAGAAAGTCATCATGAGGAAACTGGCTTGCAGCCCAGTATCTGCTGATGATGGGATTTGAAACAGCCTATTGATTCTACAGTTCTAGAATTTGTGTACAGAATAGAAACAATGGTATTTGTCTTTCCAATAGAAAAAAATGAAAGAACATTTTATGCACTATCACCACTTTAAAAAGGCACACTAAACTTCTGAGCCAGTTTTTAGGAGATTGTACAGAAATAAATATTTTCAGCATATTAAAAAAACTGAGGTTAGAGTTATGCAAATGTTGAACAATCATAAAAGAAAAGCAAGAACACCACAAATTTTTTATATATCCACCTGTCAAAAGTCTTATGAATCCTTTTCATAAGGATTTCTTCTTTCCAAAACCTCATCTAGGAAAATATGTGAGAAGACGCAAGCTTCTATCAACTTTCTATTTTGCTGCATGGCAGTTTATCACTAATACTGTACTATTTGCTACTTTTCATATGGCCTCAGGTGTAAGGTCTCAAGGTATAAAAATCTTGACTTTCACTCAGAAGTTTCTGGCATTCATGGTTTTGAAGGAAATTTGGAACCTTTGAGCAAATGTGTCCAAGTAACTCAAGCCAGAAGAAAAGTAAAAACAACTCAAAACTTTATGTTTACAATTCCCTTTTCATTTTTTGTTCATCCTCTCTTCTGAAAGGGCATTTTCATGTTTTCTTTTAGTACATGGGGGTAGCTAATACAAAAAGTGTGCAGTAATTGTAAAGCAACAACCAGTCCAGCTGCATTCCCCGTGCAGAAACTGAGAGGGACAACAAGCCATAAATAGTGGTGTCACCGCCCCTCTTTGCCTCAGTAAAGGAGTGTTATTATTCTAAACACAAAACAAACTATTGCTTAGGCTCCAACTGAAAGTTTCAAAGCCTCATAAATCTGCCAAGTCAAAACCAATTTTCACTGGAATTTTGAGAAGAACCTCTTAAGAGAAATATCCAAGGTTAATTTTAATTTCCTTCTACTACTTGATTTAGCAGCATTGTCTGAAACAAAGTGTGTTTTTCTTTGAAGAGAAGAATATATATATTTCTTATATATATATATATATAATCTTAGATATATATATAAAATCAGAATATATATATATTAATCAGAAAGAATAAGTTTATAAGAATATATATATATTCTTATATATATATATTCTTTTATATATATATTCTATCAGAAAGAATAAGTTTATAAGAATATATATATATATTCTTATATATATATATATTCTTTTATATATATATACTCTTATAAACTTATTCCTTCTGATTAACATCCTTCTCTAGATGCTTGTAATTCAGCAGTACCCACTAAAGCAAGTGCAAGCAGCACACCTGCAATGAGGATATATCCCTTCCTAGCTTGTTGGTCCTGGGAACTGCCTTCTTCAGGCAGTGCTTGGCTTGAGTAGCAACTCCGCATCATTAATGACTGGTAGGTATTAGATAGAACAGCTGGAGCCTTTAAGATCCCCATTAAGGCAGGTGTGTAACTTGCACTGGGCAGAGTCCTGTAACAGGTTGTGTTGGGTGACCAATGGTCAAGATGTGGTCTGTGAGCTTCTCCAGGGCTGCACAACTTATAGAGGTGATTCCATGCCATGAAACAGAAGCAGAACTAAGTGCAAAGTCCATATAGAGCAGTGATTGTGCAATAAAAAGTTTGGAAACTACTGGCACTGAGGAAAGCTTCTGGCTCCAAAGCACAAAGAAAACGATTTATATTTTTTTCTTTTAATAAAAAGGAAAAGCCTTCCATGAGGACTGTGCAGACAGCTGAGGCAACATTCAGGAAAGTCTACTCAAAAGGAAGGGTGTGTGCACATGTCCTCTCTCTGCTTGCCCCTTCGAGAGTAGTTTTTCTGTATAACTTTAATTCTGTTTTGGAACTCTTCCTAAATGAAAAGGCCAGTCTTCCAGAAGGGCATATGGAGTAGATCAAAAATGGTGCTTTTTTTTCCCCTTGGTTTTCTTAGCCCATTTCTCTTCCATCGTGATGTTGTTGCTATAGTATTTAAGTTTCTTCTGCAGTGCATTAAGGGTTTCTACATGGAAAATCTGCTTGCAGCACAGTGTTTTCACTCAATTTTTTAGGTACTAGCATGTGCTGCTATATGTTTGCTAATACACAAAAAGAATGTCAAAGGAATGAGGCATATAGTATAAGAAAAAGTCTAAGGGCTCTTTATTCCATCTTCTTACTTATTTATAGAATTCAGTTCTGCTTCTACGCAAATAAACTTGGCATTGAGGGTAAAAAGTCACCTCACACCTGGAAGACCAATCATTGAATATATTTACCTCTTTGAAGTAAGAGGTAATCCTTAACTCCGCTTTACTTGAGCCACTGTCCTTTTGTAAGGCATGTGAAGACCTACATGTTGATTTATGCTGTAGTGGTAAAGAACAGAAGACAAGTCTGAGCTTTCACAAATGCCTCTTACTGCAGAGAACATGTGGCAATGTGCATGGTTATTTAGCATCATTTGCTTCCAGCGAGTGTACAAAAGGCATGATAGCAACTCAACATCAGGTAGACTAGGAAGGAGTCTCCCGACTAGTCAGAAAGAACCTTTTGGCAGGTGCTAGGTAGGAGTTTGTTGCTAGAAGTCTCTCAGGCCTTACTTTAGCTGGGGATCATGCTCCCTATCATGGGATGCATTCCTTGCTCCGGAGAGGTCTGTCTCAGCTGTTCCTGTTACTGCAGTCTGTTCCACTGCCCATCTGCATTATTCATATTTTCTTTCAGGTTAAGTTTCTGGCAGCCAATATTCACGATCCTGCACCCTTTCCTCAATGGCATGATCACTTCGGATCTAATGGCATTTGTGGACAAATGCCTTACCACTCCGTCGGTGCTTCTAATTGACAGCTTCAAATCCAGACCTAAAAGTTTCAGAGTTAGTAATACCAAGAAAAGGTACCAAGCTTGAAATGCAAATGTTGGAGCTATCTACTTACAGCTTTTTTTTTTTAAAATACAGTTAATCTGCTATGCAGGGCTGTTGATTTTAATTAGCCAGCTAATTTAATCTGAAAGAAAATCCATTCTAGAGAAGAGTCTTAGAATCTTAGCAAAGATACAAATTTATGTGACACAGAGTAACATAATGCCAGAACTGCTGGGTGAAGGCCCACAGTGTATGTCTGTGAGAGGAGAATGGAAAAACATCCGGAATATTAAAATGGAATATCAAGCATTAAACTGCTAATCACCATTGATGCCTTAGAAATTCCTCCCTTACCTTCTCTTGAAAACTACGGCACATTTTCCATTAATGTACAGCAAGAAAGATGCCTTCTTTCATAGTACAATTAGGTCATTTTATTCTTTTTACCAAAGTCAAACAGGATGCCACCTGAATGTGATTTCTTTCACACATGCAGCAGGTCAGGTGCCTGTGGAAAAGCTTTTGCAGAGATTAGTGGGCTACAGATCACTATTACTGGGCTGTTGCCAAGAGGATCCTCAACACCAGTCGATGCAGTGATATAATTGCTGTGATCACAAACACCAAAAATAAAGAATGGGAAATACCTTGAGATGGTAGGTTGTAGAGAGAGAGAGAACAAGAGAGATTATTGCATCTAGTGTTGTGAGGCAGCCCTCTTGGTTTTGAGTTGTTAAATCTTTTTATTATTTTTATCACTTGACAAGAACAGCTGACTTGTGACAAGCATTTGATGCTGATGGCTAGATTTGGGATATTTGGACATTATTTAGGTTAGCTGTCCAGAAGGTGGCCATGCTAGTTGTTGGTCTAAAGGATTCAGATAAGCCGTGTCCTAGCTCACTGAGTTTGTGTGACTGCACCCTAACTTGCACGGCTTTCCCAAGGAGAGATGCCAAGACTCCCAGAAGACACGAGACCTTCACGGAGCACAATTACAATTGTTTATTCAATTAGCCAGGCCTGAAATGACTCATAACCCAGCTGCAGAGATTTGCAGGCAGCTAACAGATGTGTTTGTCGGCTTCTTTATCCAGTCAAACTTCTGTAGTGGGACACTGTTCTGGGCCAAATGTATCAAGAAGTTCAAACAACCAGGCCTGAGGAAATGGAACAGACTCTGTCTCTTTCTTGCATCAGCCGGATAGTGTGTGGCTAAGGAAAAATATTCTAGAGGGAATTTCATCTGCCACCCCTTGAGATAGTCTGTTTTCACAGTCATCTAGTGACATGGGCAATGAAAGTTGGGCATCGTTGCTGCACTGGGTAACAAATCCTCTCTGGGACTCTCTGAATTGCTCTTTGTAAAGGCTTGCATCCACAGTAGTAGTGCAGTGTTAGTGGGCTGCTCAGCTGGTGCCTCAGCTGGCTGTTTGACATGAATATGAAGTGATATTTGCAAGATGCTGCTTTATTAAAAACAAATTCATTGTTATTTTGCCTTGTTTTCCTATACAGCCTTCTGCGTTAATCTTCTACATTAAATGAAAGGAGTTAACATCAGGTACTATATCAAAACATTGATCGTAATATTTTAGGGTACTTTTAAAATTGTTTTTTCCTTTAATTTCTTCTGCAGTATATCTTCATTACTAATATCATTTTATCAAAGTGATCTACATTCTGCTCTTAAACACCGTGACCTGAGATTGAGGTATTGTCTTTTTTTCCCTTCTTTTTACTTTGTCATACACAACTATTAAAGAACCAAAAGTATCTGTATAGTTGGTTTCAACTAATTTTACCTAGAAGAGATTCTAAACCTAGAATCTCAGAGGTTCTCTGGCACTTTTTCAAAAGCTGGATCTTCATTGCAGGAATTCCATTCTTCTTCCAGAATGCTACTTACTGAGGTCTGTACCAATTCTCATTATGGAGGCTTAAAAGGGGGATCATTACAACTTCTGATGAAGCTTTGGGATTTCCTTTCCTCTGCCTTGTCTGCACTCATGTATACATGTGCAGAATGAAAGCAGAGCAAGTTTGTTAAATCTTTCTGATGGCTTGATAGCATCTGATGTATCACCTTCCTCTGAATAGTTTGCAGTGGCTGAGCATGAATTGCTCAGTGTAATTTAAACTTGCCTAAGGACTGTGATATATTCTGGCATCAATCAGTGAGCTGATTGGCTTTTGCAGCTTCTAGAGTTCAGTAAAACCTGGGAAAGTCCTCAAGAAAGTTCTGCCTGCATTAGTAGCTTAGAACAGACTTGGATGCTTTTTTCCTGTGAGGGTGACTGATCCCTGGAGCAGGTTGCCCTGAGATGTGGTGGAGTCTCTATCCTGGGAGATATTTTAAAGCTGTTTGCTGGTGCTCCTGGACAATCTGCTTCATGTGATCACCTGTGAAGGGAGGATAGTTGGACTAGGTGATCTGCAAGGTCCCTTCTAACCTTACAACCCTGTGAGATTCTGTGACTCGTATTCCGGCGGGGTAAATGCCTTTCATGAGTCCCTTTACAGGAAGAATCAGACATTGCCTTGAGGGGACTGCCCAGAGACCTACCTGGTGTGTGCTTTAAATTGGGTTTCATCTATTTCCTTTGCAGAAGTCACTGGACTGCACATGCTTTGGATATAATCTGAACCCTGCACCCAAGGGTGGCCTGGCAGAGGTATCAGCAGGTGATAGCGAAAGCTGAATAGGGCACCACAATTAGCTGACCCACGATTGCAGCTGGGTACTGCTTAGGCTTGATAAAACAAAGGAGATTACAGCCCACTTAGATCTTGCTGGTAGATCTGCCCCTCAGGATCCTCTCTAGTCCGTGCGCAGAAAACTGTTACCTTTGGTGAAACGGTAAATAGGTTTCCAGTGGCAGCAAACCAGACTAAATGCAAGGAAGATCTCAGGCTAGAGTGCTTGAAAGAAATACATCAGAGGTTGGCTAGTGATTTCTGAGCAGTTAGCCAGAGGATGTATTTAGCTTATTATTGCTTAAAAAAGAAAGGCATAGTGATTATTTGTTACTCAGACAGTAAAACTCAGACTTTAAAACAATTAGTCTATCATGGCACATTGTGCTTTAAAAGGCACTGTTGAAAGTAACGAACCACAAACTTTTCATTTAAGTGGCAAAGTTCTTTTAATAATCTAGATGAGCCAGGAGAAACCAGCAGTTATGTGTTTCAAGAAGTTTCCTGTAAGATGGATTCCTGTAATCAGACGAGCTCATCCACCTTCTGAGGAATCTGTATTAGCAGTGTTGAAAGGTCACTCCTAGCTGCTGCCCGAAGAGATCCTAATGCTCTCTTTGTTGTGTTCTTAAGATTGCAGATTTGATCCTAGTTCTTTGTGCATAGGGACTCACCACAAAGCATGTGGCATGAATAAACTCCTTTATAGGGCATGCTCTTGCAGCCTCTAAAGCAAACACACAAACCAAAAGCCTCCTTGTGACATCTATTAAACCTCTTTTCCTGAATAACCGATCGGAGCTGAAAAGGGCAGCTGAGTGTTGAGAAAGGAGCACCTGCTGCATGCCCAGTAGCCCTTCCATTGTGTGGACAAGTGAACAGAGGAGAACAGGGAATGCTGTGATCCTGGCCCAGTCTCCCACTGAGTGCTGGGAAACTCTGTTTGCAAGACGAAAGCCTCCTGCATCCTGGAGGGAATGTGATGGTTCCTCCTTAGGCAGCGGTCCTGATGCGAGGAGTGTGGAACCGATGGTTCCTCTCCTCTTCCAGACTGGTGTGACTGAGTGCTCTCATCCCTGAGGCCAAAATTACCTGCTTAACCCAAAATGCTCAAAAGCAATAATTCACTAGGAAAAGGATGAGCTCCTGCTAGGCTGGGACACATGGCAAGGGAAGGGGAGGTTGTAAATGAGCAGATGAAAATGTTTCAAGGTGTAAGTCAGGAGAAAAGCTTTCTGTAAGAGAATAGAGGAGAAATGTGGAAGGCTATTGTATACCGAAAAGCTTAAGAAAGTGTGATGAAGTGGAGATTTGCTTAAATGGAGTGCTTAAAGATGGAAATTCATTAGGAAATTGAGAAGTGAGGTGACAGCAGAGTTTTGCTAGCTTTTGAATTTACCAGAAGTTTAGTATGCTGAAGAAAAACTCCATAACTGCAGGTAAACTGCAGAAAACTGCAGTTAAACTGAATGCTTTGCTATGAAATATAGTTGCATTTGTGGCAGCACTACTGGTATGTGGGAAAGCAAGCAATCACAAAGATGTTTGCTCCAGCATGGAAACGTTCCCAAAATACGAGGAATCAACCCCTCTCCCAATAAAGATTAAGTTCATTCAATTCCCTCTGTAGAATACTTTGTTCTTTCCCTATGTTAACAGTGCCTTCCTGCTTGTAACAGCTAAATCTCATTTACTCACATTTTTACGCAGACTGTGTCCCAGTGCAAGTGACGCAGACTCATCTTGTACTTTCACTTAAATTTTGTAACAAGACTGATAAACAAATCTGAACTTTGTGATAAAAACTTTGTTGATGTAAAAACTTGAATATGCTTACAGTTTTTCTCACACAGATATCTCATCATCTTGGAGGTATTTAAATACCTACCGGACCCAGGCATAAAGTAGGTATGATTGCATTTCATTTGATATTAATGATCTGACTAGAACGTATAATTACCAGAAGGGCTGTGTGCTCTTTGGAATTAGTTTACATGAAAGAGAGTGTTCAATTAAGCAGTGGCATAGCCCTAGAAAACCTGCTTAACAGTATTGCTTTGCAAAGCAAACAAGTGTACCTGTGCCTGCCAATTAATCTATATCGTGGGTGGAATAATTAACTTGGATGCTAGACAAGGAGCACGTCACAATTTTTTTTTTTTTCATTTGAGCTGACTGGGGAGTGCCCAGGCTGAGGCTACATCCATTTCCTTGTGTTATATCCCTGTTCATGGTATGCATGCAGCCGTTTGCTTCTGCAGACTCCCCTTTCCATCTCCAGCCATGGAATCCGTGAGGTGTCTTTCAGTTTGAGGGCAAGGGGCTCTTTGCAGGTAGCAGTTTTCTACTGTCATAGGGTGACAAAGGTTTTATTTATTCATTTATTTTTCTCCTGGAGATCCAAGCTGAGCAGAACATGTTCGTGTTTCTCTTCAGGTGACTGAAGAAATTCATCATCAGCCAGCAAAGCCAAAGTGACATGGATTTCTGTTTATTCAAAATAATTGTGTAGAGGCTTGCTGAGCAGTGAACATGCTGAGGACAGCACTCGTGACGTGATGACTGGTGCAACGCACAGCAGGTGGTGTGAGGAAATGTGATGATGTTTGAGATGATACCTATATGTACACATACACATATGGATCTATGTGATAGTCCTATAGGTAGACTAGCTGATATGAAAAGTCCTAACCAGCTGGATGGCAGGGGATGTTCTCATCTATAGCATGAGCTGCTGAATGCTGCCAGTGTCTGCTGGGGACAGCAGGAGGGACAGACCTGAAAACAGGCTGTATGTGCACCTGAATCCCAAGTTATGTGAGGAGGGGAAGGCCAAAGTCCTGCCATGTGATGGAGTGGTAGAAGTGTGAAAGACACTGTGGAAACAAGGCTGAGAAAAAGAAAGCTGCCCACAGTATCTGAGTAAACTCTCTGGTAACTCTTGTAACATGCAGTGTTCTCACATTTAGCAATGGCATTCTGTTACGGGGAAGTTCTCTGCCTAAAGACTCTGTGTTACTCATAGTGGGGTTATTTGGAGCTTTTAACCGTAGTCACTTGGATCACCTTCAGAGACGAGAGCTCTTGCAGAGCTCTCAAGTACGTAACTGCTCCAAAACTGGGTGGTTCTTTGAATGGGTGTTAGCTGGTGTGTGCTACAGTGCTATCAAGCTTGACCTTTAAACCCCTGCCATTCTTTCTGCAGCAATGATCACGCTCTGCCAGACAGTGGACATACAAGTGGAAGTATTAGGTCAGTCCATTGGAATACTATTTTTAGCTCAAGCAAACAGAAACCAGACTGGCTCATGTTCTCCCTTTGGGGAGAGGGAGGCAGAAGGATGAAGAGGGAAGAAGAGACTTCTCTTCTTGAAGATTTTTCCTGTTAGTCACAGCACGGAGAAAAAAATAAACTCCATATGGAACAGATCATGTAAGACCTTTAAAACATATTTGCAGAGGCTGTAGAGTTTTGTAAATGAACTTGGAAAACCGTGTGGTTTGGCATTTTGGTTCTTATATTTCCCATGTGGGGACGTGCATGCATTTTCATTTGTTTTAATTTGGCCTGACTTAACTGCGCCGACCAGTAGTTTGTTTTATTATCATCTTTCAAAGATCTTTTCATAAAGGGAAAACCACTCCCTAATTCCCTCATAAAGAGAAAAGTTCCAAGTACTTCTCTCCCAAAAGTTTTGCCAGAGAGGATTTTGCTTCTTTTTTGCTTTGTTTTCAGTCAGTGGGCCAGTCAAGGCCCAACTTCTGTGCGCAGCACCAGGGCAGAACAAGCAAGCTCGGTCTCAGCTGGGCACGAATGGAGATGTGGGGCAGCCGCACGTGGCAGTAGGTCTGGACCAAAAGGCTGGGCTGAGCGGGGCTGCCAGTCACATTCCGGCTTGTTTGCCTCCTCCATGCAAGCCATGGGGAGCAGTTTTCACAGAACCACAGGATGGTTGAGGTTGGAAAGGAGCCTTAGAGATCCAGTCCAACCTCCCTGCTCCAGCAGGGGCACCCAGAGCACGGGTCATAGGGCGGCATCCAGGCGGGTTTGGAAGGTCTCCAGAGAAGGAGACCCCACTTTTGTGGAGCGCTACTCCAAGACAAGAACTGCAGAGCCTGGCTCTCTAATCTGCTTTTCCTGTGCGATACGACAGCGACAGTTTGCAAGGAAGCAGGGGTGGAGCAGGACTTACACCTCGGTGATAGCTACGTTGTAGCTCTGCTATGTGAATAAGTGTAATAAATACAAGTGGCTGTCATTAAGACAATTTCCTTGGGAGCTGTTTTCTTTTTTTCCTTTAGTTGAGAAGTTGATATATTCCTACTTAGGTAATGCAAACCTTTGGTTTGAAACATGGCCAGAATGAATTTATAAATGCATTACTCTCTTAAAATTCAGCATTGGCCTAAACCATATGCTGTTTGGGATGCTGTGAAGGTGCTCTGGGCTTTTGAACTAATACTAGAGAAAACAGACTCTGTCAGAGGTTATTTTGTTTATTTTTAATATATAAGCAAGATTTTGGTGAGAGTAAGATGCAAGCAAACTCTGAAACTTCCTGCCTAACCAAATTACTGGTTAACTGGGTCACTATTTTAACTGCTTGTTTTGACATCTTAAAAATCTGGGATATTTTGACTCTTAAACGTCCTCCTGTTGCACACGCTCAGTGTCAGCAGGAGCAAAGGGAGAGGCTCTGTTACAGACAGAGGCAACGGCGCTTTACTGAGCACAAAATACAGAGGGAGGTTTTTAGAGGAAAGAAGGATTTTAGTAGGAGTCAGAAGAGCACGTGAACAACTCAGGCTTCACTTAAACAGTTTCTCTGCTAGCTGTTCATGCCTCATAACAGTTCTTCTTTTAAAATCTTTTCAAAGTTACTTTAAGCTCACCTTTTAATAAAGCCAGGCAGCGTGCCAGCAGGCAGGTGTAATCTCTAAAACCTCTTTGAATTCGCCTTTTTTAATTATTATTTTCCTTTTTTTTCCCCCCCGAACGGGCTGCGCTGCGGGGCTGGGCCGTCCCCCGCGGCAACGCGACCGGCTCCGGGGAAGCTCCAGCCGCTCCAAGAGCGAAGCGGCGGGGCCGGGATCCGGATCGGGATCGCGGCCGCGGCGGGAAGGGAAGCGAAGCGCCCGCTCGGCGCGTGAAAACAGTAGCTGCTGCTCTGCTTTTTTTTTGCCTTTTTTTTTTTTTCCTCCTCTCCCCCCTCCTCCCTTCTTCCGGGGGCTGTAATTTGACTGCTCCGCCTGGCTGGGCTCCAGAGGCAAGTCCCAGTGGTTGGGCCCCCTCCTCTCCCAGCTCCGGGGGAGGAAGAGGAGGAGAAGGAGGGGGAGGAGAGGGGCGAGGAGGAGGAGAGGGGCAAGGAGGGAGGTGCGGGCCAGGCCTCCCCGGGGAGGGGCCGCGGAGCTGCGCGGAGGAGGCGACTTCCAAACTCCCTTGCCCGGGCGGCGGCGGCAGCAGCAGGAGCAGGAGGAAGTTTGGGATTAAACCGCTTGTCGAGCGCCCAGGGCGGGCGCGGAGCGCGCGCGGGGGCGCAGCCGGCGCCGAATGAGCCACGGGGCGGCCCCCCCTGCCCCGCGCTCCTGCGCCTGGATTTTAAGCGGGGACGACGAGGAGGAGAAGAGGAGGGTGCGCGAGGGGGCAGAGGCTCCCGCCGCCGCCGGTGAGTGCGGGGCTTTGTTCGGGCGGCAGCGCGGGGGCTCCGCGGCCCCTTGGGCTGGGGGCTCCGCTCCGTGGGGAGCTGCGACTCCGCGTGCCCCGCAGAGCTCCCCCGGCCCCGCGCGGCGCCGCTTTTGTGAACTGCAGCCCGCGCGCTTTAGGGTGTTTTGTATTTATGTATTTTTGTTATGTGCGATTAGAACAGGAGCATGTGTTTTGTGCTGGGACGCAGGGAGCCGAGCGGTGTCCCGTGGAAGGCGGGATGCGCTTCTTGCCCATCTCCCGTGCGCGCCCCTGCCCTGCCGCGGCCGCTCGTGCTGCGTGGCTCCCGTCCCGCCGGGAATGGGATGTGCTTCCTCAGCCCTCCTCTGCCTCGCACGCCTCGAGTGCGGGGTTCTGCCCGTCACAGGCTGGATATATCCACGGATGGAGAAGGAAAGACCTGAAACAAACCTTGAGTTGGCTTCTGCCT
>JAUBOD010000386.1:1472505-1484171 GCA_032353885.1 Nothura maculosa
TTGGGCTTAGTGCTGAGAATTTAAAAACCTTTGGGAATTGTTTGGCTGAAGCCTGTGATACTGAGTTGGGTAATATCTCCTTGAATATTTACTCTAGTCTATTAGGAAATTTTTTTTTCCTGTTTAACCTCTTACTCTCCTTCTCTATTTTTATTTATTTCTAGTATTAAATTCATTCCAGTGAAATAGAAAGCTTCACCTATTAAGGAAAGATAATTAAGGATTTTTCAGTCTTGTTCAGGTGGCTTGGTTTTTTTGCTTATGTAAACTGAAGTAACTAGAAAGACTATATTTTATACCCATCTCTCACATACTGTATTTATGTATTGCATTGCCAGCAGGAAAACAATTTAACTTATAAATTGTAGGTGTCTTTGGAACCAAACCATTGAAATACATGTTATAAAAATGGCCCGATTAACCTTTGAAAGAAATATGTCTAATGGCGTCTTATTGTTTTGATAGCACTTGTACAGTACAAGTACAGTAACTTCTTGAAGTTGATGTTTCTTCCTCCACACTCTTAAGATAATACATGAGCTTTAAAGACAAGTTGACATAATTTGGGGAATTCTGTTAGTTTTCATGTTCTTGATAAGAACATCTAAATTCCCTTGTATGGTTTTCTCTTTGCTCTTTGTCGTAATTTCCCCTTCTTAGGATATAAATGAAGAGCCTTTATGCCTTCTGACATTGTTAAGGTGTGTATGTAATATAGTTTTCACACTAACTGGAAAGATGTAGGAAGTAAGGCATTCTTGTAGAGTGATGGTATTTCTGACATCTGAATTAGAGCAGAGAAAACTTTTGTTCAGTGCATGATTTTTATTTTTTTTTAATTCTCTCCTGAGTGGGTAAAAAGAAAAACCTCCACTGTTCAATGTATTTGGAAGGGAATCATAAGCTGAACTTCATCTGCCATAGTCCATACCATTTGGGGTGGAAGGAGGTGGTGTTTTCTCAGTGGAAGAATCTGTCAGTATAGAGACTCAAAAAGCTTTGGAATCTTAATACGTTCCAAAATTATGTGGTAAAGTTAATAGAAACTCTTCATAGACAACCCTTTGACAACCTGTATTAAAACATAGCACTTCTTGATCAAATAATTCTCTGGATATAAAGCTGTCTTTTACTGCTAAAGGATTTTGGATGGATGTCTTTTCTGGGGGGGGGGAAGCAAGTCTCTGTGGACAGGCTGAGTAATTGGAGTTCTTTCAAGAATGCAACAAAAGTCTTGGAGACCTCTCCATGAAGTAGTGTGGGATGACAGGTATGTTAGTTCAGGCTCGATGTTTCTTTGCTTTTGTGATTAAAAGCTAAGCCTGAATTATTAGGAAGTGCTGTCAAGAGGTACAATGGCTCAGACTCCTCATAGTTGCTGAGAATTACTTATGGCTAGCACACATCAGTTGTTTATATCTTTTTAATCAATGTACGAAGGAGGACAAAAGGCATTTGAATAAAGGAAATCACCTTTCCAACTGTAATTCTTGTAAATTATGTTATTTTTCCCCACATGTTTATTTCTGAATGGAACTATTCTTCTCATGTGTCCAGGAAAGGTATCTATCTGATGATGCAATGTTTAGTAATAAATGCTGCTTTTCCCAAGAAAAAATGTTGGCCATAAAAAGCTTGGTGTATTTATGTTACTAGAGGAGTTTCCCTGTCTAGAGAACACTGCACTTAAAACAAACAAGTTTATTCAGCAGTTCAAATCACCCTGTTCTTTCAAAATGACCATCCAAATTCCTTTGAAAATTGTGGCTGCCTGAATTTCACTGTCTGCTCTTGCTCTTCACTGTGGTAGTCTCTTAAGCGACACTTGTGTTGATAGTATTTGAAATTGTATTTCCTTTCTTTCTAGTCATGCTTAAGACTTGCCTGTTTCATATTTTTGATATATGTGCACACATACTCCAACGTTATGACTTACCAGTGTTTAACCATGAATCTAATATTAAAATTTAGTTTCTCTATATTTTGCAATATGCACATGTGTTTAAATTTTCTATACTTCACAACATATCTATGTATTTAAATGCCATAAAAATAAATAGGACTAATCCTGCGGTTCCAGGTCCATGTTGAACAGGGGGACAGGTAATTCAAAGCTGATGCACAGAGACAGGGCTTTGGCTTCTGCACAACAATAAGTCAGTGCATTTTGTAGATAACTGCAAGCTTTGACTGTAGAAGATATATATATTTTTGAGACACTTCCAACACTTTTGGAATGGCTTACTCTTTTGGAGTGGTTTGATTAAATAATGTAGCATTTTTACAGGAAATATCCTATTTTGAATTATGAGGCCATTCATGCTGACAAATTGCAAGTGAAGGTGCAGAGGGCTGTTAGTCTATCCTTATTTCCTCTTTTTGTGTGTACAGACACATGCACTCACACAGACATGTGCATGTCTAACACTAAGATAAGAAGTGGAAGAAGTATGAAGTGGTTTTCCAGTCAACTGCTTAAGCCAAAGCTGAGTAGCAGCCAGAATCAGCATTTATATAACTAGAATATGTCAGAATTTTGGAATTTTCTAGCAAGGACCATAAAGTAGTCAATGGTTATGTTGGCTTCCTAGTTTTATGTACTCTGTGATTAAAAACAAAAATTTTTAAGTTTTTATAAATCACATTTACCCTAGTGAAAAAATGTAAAATTTTTTTCTGAGGGTTGCAAGGAAAAAAATGTGTTTAAGGTGTATGTAAGTAACTTTGTTATGCAGAACTGCACTTTGGCTAGCAGTTTAAATGACTATTTCTGGAAAGCCCAACTGGGTATTACTAGTGTAGTTATTAGGAGGACCTTGTCTAAACACCTCACTTGAGCTGATGCGGTAGTTGGCTCACTAATAGAGGTCAGTTTTAGCTAGAAGAAGTTTGAGAAGCCAGGTTTGCAGGAGCTGTTTTCTTGCAGTGAAACTGTCAAATTGCAGTTCTTGTACTTGTGAAGCCAAAGGAGTCACCTTTTTTATGGAGAAAAAATAAGATAGTGAAGAGTCAAGTGGGAAGTGACAGTTAACCATTATCATGGTTTTTAAGTAGGCTGTGCAGCTAAATTATCATTGGTGATACCAAACCAAACACTCTTTAGCTGTTTTGTCCAGCTTTACAAAATAAAATAAGAGTGAGAGGAGGAAAAATATCTTTAAAATTTCCTTCTCATCTTTACTTGGAATTTAATTTGTTTAGGAAACTTTAAAAACTGGACCTTGTACATAATGCTCTTGTTTTGTCCTTCATGAGTAAGATTTTCTGTTGAAAGATCTGTTTGTTTTTTCCCCGTAATGAGATAGTTAGTTATTTAAAAATATGTAATGAAGCCAAATGTTTTTTAAGCTCTTTAAGAGTTTTTTTGTTTTTTTTTTTCAAAAAAAAGGCTAATTAGAGCTATGGAGTTTAATATTGGAGTCTATTATTATCCATCCTTGTTGTATTTCTTCAGCATGTAGTAATAGATTTATGCCCATTTAATGCTTTGCATATTATAAATTATTTTCTCTACTATTTATCTTATTTGCTATGTTTGGATGCTTTGAGCTTCAACAGTAACTTTACTTCCTTTGTTTTGATTTTTGTTTCCTCTGCTACTTGATCCTATGATGAATTTGAACAACAGTGGTGTTTTCTATGAAAGCATGCTATGATATTGTAAGTACACGGATCAAGCAAAAAGAAGCTTGTCATAAGTGCTACCACACATTTTCCATAATAACAAACTAATTTAGGAACTCTTGAAAGTTTTTTTGCAGACTTTAAAGCCTGAAAAAGCAAGTATCAGGGACACTTTCTCATGTATGCCAGACATAAAGGACTATTATAGCATTTTTTTCCATTAACAGAGAAATTAATCACTATGATGCTAGGTTATTACTCCTGTTTTGTTTTGATTTTCCGCTCTGTTCCTTTTCCTGCTCAAAAGGAGCTGGAATGGCAGCAGCCTTTCCCACTCGTCTGAAGTATGCAGCTGCTGAGCAGTAGGGAATTGAATGTGGAAAAGACTGAAGAGGGAAATCTAGTGTGTGCACTTGGGTGATAGTTAATTAGTTCAGCCACAGTCCCTTCTAATTGTAGCAAAGTTCAGGGCTTTAAAAGGAATTTGAGTAACTTGATACCCAGTCTGCCCTCCCCATTCAGTTTATTTCCCTTAACCATATGCACAATAAGGCATCTTCTATTATGACTGCATTTTGACAGCTGCATATCCAGTTGTGGAAGGTGTGGGCATTTATGTGTTAAACTGCAGTTCTTGGTCTAAGGGTGAGTCTTGTATTGTCCATCTTATATCAGATTTTCATTTCCAATTTTAATAACATCTGTAGAGGAGGTATGCTTGTAGCTATTATTATGAGTATATAAAATCTAGTGACCACTGAAAATACCAAATGTAGTTTGACTATTATTATTACTATTATTTTTACTCTTTCGAGGAAGTTTTAATAATCAAAGTCGGTATATATATATATATGTGTGTGTGTATACCCTTCATGAGCATGTGAGTGTTTGTGCTAGTGGTGGGAAGGCTGGAGGGGCACAAGTGCAGTCAGAGTGCTAATTTCTAGAGATTGTTTGGTCCTTGCTCTGCCTGGTGAAGATTTACAGCAACTAAATCTCCATAGCAGAGTTTATCAAAGGGAACAGTATTTGTCATATTGGCTTTTCTGGCAACTGTCATGGTTCTGCCACAGAGCATGACTGTTCTTGCTATGGAAAGACTTGTAGCCTGAAATCTGTTAGTCTTTCTAGTACTGTTAGGTGGTTTATGTTCATAATACTTATTCATGGGCCAGTTCAGCACTTTGTTCGTGCAGTACTGACGAGTGACAATTTATCAATGCTAACAGTAATTGGACTGCTTTTCAAGCTTAAAAAAGCTAATTAAAATGTCAAACTGCTAATTTTTGTTTGTGCTGAGGCCTTTTAGTCTTTTTCTTGTAGGCTATAATTTTAAATTTGGTTTTCTTCATGTTGTCTTAGATGGTACTTTACAGGAGAACTAGTATTATCTAAAAAAGGAAATTGGAAAACAATGGAATGAACGTTCAGTTAAAATATTTGATCTTTATTTTTGTAAATTTTTATAAAAATAACTATACTGTTGTATGTTTTAATGGAAGTAAGAAGGCAAAATTCAGCACATACTGTTAGTCCTCAAATCAGTGTGTTAAAGGACAGTAGTAGTACAGGAGAGTCATATTTTGTGGCAGGACAGCAGTATTCAATAGCAGTGACCAGCTACTGCTCTGCTTGCACAGTCATTGCTGGGACTTGCCTCTAAGCCTAAATATCTAAATATCAGGGGACTGTCCTACTTGTCCTGCCCAGCCTTGTTTTTTATTCTTCCAAGTGTGTTTTGGGAATATCCTACACCGAGCCCTCTTGCCCAAGTCTGCCTGTTTTTCTCAAGTTTAAGATCAAGAACAGGCATTTAAAGGGACTGCTCTACTGTGCATAGATGAAATGTGACCTCTGTATGGAGGAGCTGGTTTGGTTTGGTTTGGGTGTGTAGGGTGATGTGTAACTTCTCAGAGGACTTGTGTAGGCCACTGAGTTTGGCTGTATGATATAACTGCATGAGAGAAGCAATATATGTAAAAATTAAACAGCACTTTATTTTGATGACACCTTTTGCTTAATACAAAGTTGGTGAGGTAATGGCTTGGCTGCCAGATGACGTAAACCAAAATCCAAACTCCAAAGCTGGGCACTACTTCAGATACCTGCACAGATATGGTAGGGTCTGTAGCCCTTGCTCAGCATGCTGACTGGAAAGGATGAGCAGCTCCTGCTAGGACCACTTGCTTTTGTCTCTAATGGAGTGTGGTGTGATATTGGCAGGGGCAGCTTGTGCCACTTGTGGCACCTTTGCCCAAATGGGTGGATTTTGTGGCTCAGAGGTACAGCGCGAGTTTAGAAAGTCAGATGAGGCACTATCCCAGTTTAGTACTGGGAGAGGCACAACGTTGTTTTCTATCAGTTTGCTGGTACAGTATGATAGTATGCAGTGTTGGACTGAACCCTGGGCAAAGTTGAGTTTGTAAAAGACAGTATTTTAAGAAATACTCATTGGTTTGTTATTACAAAAAGAAGTGTCTTAGTGCTACGCCTACAAAACTGATAAAGGCTCCTCTGGTAATTCACCAGGAGTAACTATATGTGTTTTACCACACAAAACTTTTTTTTTCTGTTTAGTCTTTGATTTTATGCATTTATGTTGAAGAATAAATGTGAATTTTAACCTGGGGAATGCACAGATTATAAGATGAAAGCGACAATTGAGTTTTAATCTGTTTTTATCCTCAGAGAAGATCCTGTGAGGTTGATTTCCTGTTTGTTTCAATTGACCCAATGGTAACATATACATTAAGTAAAAAGTCTTGCAGCGTCAGTGAATACTGGTAGAAGGGTGAATACATCTCGTCTTTACAAAAGTGAACTTCTTGTAGAGGAAGTTCTTTTTTTTTCTTTTTTTTTTCTTTTTTCTTTTTTCCCCTCTCCCTAGGCATTGTATCCTGCATTACTTTGTAAAAATACTACCTTGAATTGCATAGTGAAACAGTGATTAGATGCTGAACATGATCTGTTAGTGGGTTTGAAAAACCGTGACCAAGGCCTTGAGGTAGAACTGGGAACGAGTTCAGAGCTAGTGGAGAGATGGGAGGAAGGAGATGATGTATGTGTAACAGTTTAACCACAGAGGAGCCAGACACCTCATTTCTTATAGTAGACCATTTATGCTGTTTTTCAGATTCAAATACAGAATTTGCCAGCAAACCAGAATGAGGGTGGTAAAGGGAACTCTGTGATTTGGTTTTTGCTGAGGGAAAAGAGTTGAATATTTTATTTATTTGGTTGCTGGTATGCTATGAATGGTTAGGTCCAGAACCTAATCAGAGGATACTGATGTCTTGTACTGATTCAATTCTTTGAAAAAGGAATATATATGATGAAAGCGATACCATGATGTATGGAGATCTTAATGCATGTGGCATCTTCCGAAGGACACTGAAATGTTCCAAGCTACGTGTTGAGATGCATGAGGGAAAAATGACAAGAAATCTTTGTGAGAGTTTGAAGGAGAGGACTGATGGAGCAGAGAAGCTGGTACTTTACACCCACACACATGTCTAGACCTCTACTGGAAGGGAATGAAAGGAACCATTAGAACCCTGCGCTATTTTGAAGAAATAAATATTAACTTCAAATAAAACTTTACATGGGTACTGCTGTGTTAGAGGGGGTGTTGAAGTGGTACTGAGGTTTCATGGTATGTTGTGTTGCATGTCCTCCTTGCTATCCTCTGTGACACCAGGAGTTTGTTTCAGTGACCCCGCTTAGTTCATGTGAACAAATTGCATTAGTATGAGCTTGTAAACTTGTTTTTATGGTTTATGTGACCCAGGATTAAAGTTATTCTCATGAGGTTCAGAGCAGCAATATCTCTGATCTAGAAGAGATTTGTAGGCAAATAAACCACAAAAACTAGGTCCAGGACAGACGTCCTACTTTAGTATCCTGATACAAAGTTCTGGTCTTGTTGTACATCAGAATTTTTCCATAGCCTTCCCTGGAACTTGCAATTCATCCTCTTACCTGAGACTTTCCGCAAATGATGTTGCATTCATATAATTAAAACCAGCGTTTTGAAAGTGCTAATTCCTGTACCATTCACCTAAGAGTTGAAACCATTAATGCTTTCTTTTTCTTCCCACCCATGATGTAATACAATTTGGGATGTTTGTATGTGTTTAAGTAGGAAGAACTAGCTTTTATTTTAATAAACTAGCAGTTGGCTTTACTGTTAACAGCACGACATGTAACATGGAACTTAAGGATTTCAGTTGCTTTAGATATTAAAAATACTGCTTAATCTGTTAAAGGCAGACCTTGAAAATGAAATAAGCATTTGAAGGAAATATTAAGTGACAACAGCAGAAGCAGACCTTGGTAATAGTGATACTGTTTATACCCTTGGAAAATCACAAAGTTCAGCCTCTTTTAAGGGACTATATTTTGAGGAATTTTTAAAAGAAATCCAGTAGACTTAAATTTGATCTTTTCTAGCTATTGGGAAGAGATGTGATAAAGGGTTACAATCGGAGAGAGAAGGAGATTAAGGTTAGACTTTAATTAGTGATGTCAGTTGTTGAACATAAATACATACTTTGACTCAGTTGTAACTGTAAATATGGCTGTGATTAACAATAGCTTCTTTCAAACTACTTGCTTTTTAGAGTACAGCTATAAATTGTGGGGAAAATAAAAATGGAACAGAAGAAGCCTTTTCTCTAATGAAGAGTACTCCATGAAACTTGAAAATTGAAAAACACAATACTCAATAGTTATTTTGGATATCGTGAATATACTTTATATATTTAGAAAAGTACAGTTAATTTGAGAGGCTAGGATTTAATTTGTTTTGAAATACAAGTAACTAACATTTCTCCTGAATATACATTTAAAAAATATATTTTGGTGGTTAAACGTACTATAGATTTGCACTCCCATGAGTTCAGCTGTAGTCTGATACTGTGCTGAATCCCATGTCGAAAGAAACTAAAGCCTCTATTTTTCATAACTGTAAAGCTAGTCTGCAGTTTGCCACTGCCTCAGCTCAGGATTTTAAAGGTAAACTAGTCTACCATAAGGAACAAAGACTTTTTTGACCTTGGACCTCCCACTATGCCCATTTGGGTGGCCCTGGCTGATTATGGCATATGAAAATGCATGGTCACAAGTCTGAATATTTTTGGTTACCATTAGGAGTTTTTGCTTACTTACCTAAAACTTAAACGCTGTAGCTATGTTTGTTCACAAACTATGGGTGCATACATATTGCAAGTTCTGTTACTGGGATGTTGTCCCATGTAAATGAAAAACTGCTTAGAGGAGTGAGCAGAGGTAGTAGGGGGGAAAAAATGGAACTTTGAGTGATGGATTCAGAAATACTGAGGTGCAGGGATAGTTAAAACTATAACAATAATTATATGAAAAAAGCATTTGAAAGTGTCCAATGAAAGTGTTTTTATAAGGTCTAGTTTTTTACTTATTTTGGTAACTCAAAGTTTGCTTAATTTCTAAACAGATTCCACTAACTCAAAGAATCGTATTGCAAGAATTATTCTCTTACACTTAATTAACAAGGTTCTACCCCCAAATGCTGCTGGATTTTTCGCATCAGTCCTGCTTGGCATCACTTTATGAGGCAAGGTTTACCTTTCTGATTAATATTGTTTGTCAAAATTCCTTTCTAGCTTACAGAAAGAATTCTGGAGGCCAGAATCTGACTCTTCAGATCTAACGTACATTGCTTTCCATCTTTTTTGAAGTAATCATTGATACTCCTACTCTGGATCCCCTAGCTAGACTGTACTTTCTAAGTATAATTTTAAAAATTGTGGGTGATACTAAGGGAAAATGTTAAGACTGTTGTATACGGATACTGCTGTGTTTGCCTCTGCCCGAACTGTTTTGATCCTATAAGCATATGCCATACATGCCATCTAGAAAAACTATAAAACAGCAAGATTTTTTTAGACTGCATTACCAAGAAACGCTGGCGATAGTGACAAGAGCTTCATGAGTGTTGTGAATGTGTATTTTTTTGCTGGGTGCAGAGTTCTGTTTTCTTCAGCTATGTTAGGCCTCTCTGACTATCTCGTATTGTGCTGCTGAACTGCTAAATTGGTAAATCAATTGGCAGTGATTACATTGCCTTAGATTATCCAAGTGAGCTCTTCAGAGAGACGGCTGTTACACAGCTATGGAAAATCTGAACTTCACTAAATACCCTATTTCACGTGCAGTAACTGAATGACTTGGCTTTTCATCCCCCATTATTTTAAAAAAGCTAAGGTCATTTAGTGCCCATTTTGAATCCTGTTTGTTTTTGTGCAGGAAATGATGGGTCACGCTCAACAGAGACAAGCACAAGGCACCACATTAAATGCCTGCGAAGTGAATGTTGGCAGAAGTCTTTTACGTGTCATGCTTTCCGGGGCTGATTTTTGATGACATAAAAGCAAGATTGTAACTCAAGTAGCAAGAAATGTTGGTCTGTGTTGAAGAAAGAAATTTATACTTGCATAAATGAAAATCGGGATGGAGGAGGGAAAAGAAAAGCAAGTTATGTCATTCCTATTTTTTCTAACTCCTATCTCATTGCTCTACAAAAGCCAATAAAAATCCAAATTTATTTTTAAGATTACTAGTTGTACCTCTTAACATTTTACTGAGTTACCTCATGAGCAGCATTTTCTTGAGTAAGTCCTATTAAAAAATATATATTTTCCTAATTCTGTGTTAACTCAGCTTTCCTTCTTCCCTTTCCTGACCCCCAAATTACACGTACATCCACTTATACCATGAATTTGTAATATGAACCCATTTATTTTAAACCTAGAATTTATAGAAGACATTTCCCTGAATTTTGAAATGAGTCATAGTTGTAGATACTGGATTTATTCTTGTGTCTCCTTCAGTGCTCTTTGTGATTCACCAGCTCTAATAACTTGGCAGCTGGAATTTGATTTGTAAACTTTCTCAATATTGACAAGCAGTGTGTATCAGATCACTGAATGAAAAAATATTGGAGGTAAAGTTACCAAATCTTTAGTCCTGGCCCATGTATTTATTTTTGCCAGCTTTTTAATGATGACAGCCATGGGTAATTAAATTTGAGCAATCTGTTTGGAAAAATAGATGCAGTGATTTTGAGGGCCTTTTCCCCCTTGTGTGTAGTGGTGTGTATGTTTCTGTTTTGGTGACTTTTTTTTCTATTTTTAATTTAATTCTGGAGAGTATTTACAGCAACCTTAGAAAGGATTTTGGAGACCACTCAGTGTTTATAGCTGTTTAAATTCCCTGCATATTTGTTCAATAAATTTGTGACAATGTCTGTGTCTGTGATCTATGAACTTGCACATGTAGATATTTAGGTGGATAAGGTTTATTATGTTAGCTTTAAGTTGATAAGGAGTTGAAAGAAGATTTTTTTTTTTCTGCTAATTCCAACTGTCCAGTAGTAAAATGTTGTATTAAGGATGAAGGTCTGAAGTCCTCAGACCAAATGCTAAATCAGTGTTAATTCCTGAATAGAATCTAGTGGATTTGATCTTAAGTGAAGATATTTTAGAATATCATAGATAGTAGAATTTTCCTCAGCTTAATATGAGACAAGTTTGTCCCTCAGGTGGTGGATCCTAATTTCAGAAGTATCTATTGTCTTTCTAAGCTTTTTATGTGTATGTGAATCTGATATGACAAACAGAACCACTCTGGATGTGGAACCTGATATAAATCTTGTTCGCTTACTTAAAATCCTACACACCTCATGTACTTGAGAGGAAAGTAGTTTTGTTGGAAAAAAAAATTGTAAAACATTTTAGGGCTATGAGGATGATCAGGGGCCTGGAACATCTGCCCTATGAAGAAAGGCTGCGAGAGCTGGGCCTGTTAAGCCTAGAGAAGAGAAGGCTGAGGGGGGACCTGATCAATGTCTATAAATACCTCAAGGGAGGCAGTGAGGAGGATGGGGTTGGCCTCTTTTCAGTGGTAAACAGCAATAGGACTAGAGGAAACGGCCACAAACTGAGGCACCAAAAGTTCCACAGGAACTTCAGGAAGCATTTCCTCACTGTGAGGGTGACAGAGCCCTG
>JAUBOD010000386.1:1484271-1508262 GCA_032353885.1 Nothura maculosa
GCGTGTGCAGGGGGTTGGACTAGATGACCTCTGAGGTCCCTTCCAACCTTACACATTCTATGATTCTATGATTTTGTTGATGTTTTCTCTCAGTTTCCCTGCAGGATGAGCTAGCAGAAGCTTCCCAGAGCTCTGTACTTGCTCTCCAGAGTTCTGTGTACTTGAGTTTGCTCATCTAAGAAGCACAATTTCCATGTTAGAAACAGGAGATTTAGTGACCTCATTAGGAACTGTACAGCTAATATTTTTCATGCATGTACTTGCTATATAATACTGTATAAAACATAGTCCATGTGAATTGTCACCCAGGTCAAATCTCTGTCCCAAGCAGAGCACATTTTCTTTGGCCAAGAGAATCTTGCCCTTTTGTTTTCATACTGTCTGTCTGACCTTGACATTTGCTTGCACAGGATGCAGTGCCTAGTGATGGGGAAAATGCTAAATAAATCAGAATACAAAATCCTGGACTGTATGTTGGCCATTATCCTGGGTTGAAGTAGGGGCATAAGACTGCTATGGTGAGGTGGGCTCACCTGCAGCCCAAGAAAAGCCTTTTTGTCCCTCCTCACTGATGGGATGGAAGAAATATGGGGGTTGTACAACATGGTGAAGCTTCAGGTAAACAGTCTGTTGAACATTGGCTGTTATGGCACTCAGTGTTTTGTTGAGAACTTCTTCAGTACTGGGGATAAACAGCCCTTCTGCTCCAGCTGATGGACTTTTGACTGGGAATTCAGTTGGGGATAAAAATACCTATGCTTAGAGACAGAAATCTACCAGACAGACATTAATTACAATGCTAAGAAGTTTTGTTTGTTTAGGTATCTAACATTTATATGTGGAAATGATGTAAGCTGCAAATGCATCTTTCATCCGAGGAGTGTGCTGAAGAAACATGCTGGTTTTGCTTGAGAAAGCTTTTTTTTGCTTCATGTCCTTTAGGTCTTACCGAGACTGTTTCTGCTGAGATGCCAGATAAAACACCAGGTGATACAGAACCTGTCCTGAGGAGTGAAGGTTAGTTTTTATTTGTTTTCCTTAGAATATTTTTATGCTCTTTACTAAATGTCCAAGAGAAGCCTTGAGACTTTATCAAGACTTCTTATTAATATTGAATTAATGTTGTATATACATAATTGTCGAAGAGAGTAACTTTCACTTATTTGAGTTTTTTTGGCTTATTTTCTCCCTATGCCTACCATATCATGCTTACTAACGCTACAATATAGCGTGTGACTTGGAGAGGACTAGTTGGTTGCAAGGATTTAATCTTTGGAGAAGATGTTTGATCCCCATCAGATAGGCATCATTTTATTTGATGGGTACTCATTTGTTCATAGGGAATCCTTAAGTATCACAGAACCGAAGCTGAAATTGAAACATTTATGTGAAGAAATTGATCCAAGAAGGAATATGCATGACTTCTAGTAAAATAGTGCAATCTTGAAATGCTTAGCTGGCCTGAAAATCACACCACTTTATTTTTCTCTCTTGTTTTCAAGACGATTAACTTTAAATACTCACATCTGAAAATGTGGTACTTGATTTTAGGAAAAACTTCCTATTTAAAATCTATTATTATCTTGTGTGTATGAATCTCAGAGCCACTGCTGGAATTTTTGTTTAGAGTATTTTATAAAACTTATTTACTCCTTCAAGCTCAGGTTGTGAGATGGGTTGCTGTTTATGTATAGCTCTTGTCTTGGCTTACTTATCATGGTTGTCCTAACACATATACTTAAATATGCATTTTGGTTTTTGAGTGGGACTTGCGTCTCAGGCAGTTTCCTAGTGATTCCTGGGCAAATCTCAATTTATTTTTAGATATTCTAGTTGCATTTAACACGAATTTGGACATGTGAAACGAATTGTGGAATAAGCTGCAATAATAACTGCAATAGTTGCATCAGTAACAGCAGAGAAATAATTCCCCTTACGTGGAAGGAAACTTAAGCTGTGCTGGACTACAAAGAGCCTTTCAGTTCACTTCTATTTTATTTATTATAAAGCTCAATAGATGTTACTATGAGAACTCTCAATAGAAGAAATAGAAACAGCTAAAGCTAGTTTTTCAAAGGATTGTGGTCTGTCCATCTGTCCGTGTCTCTCTCACGATTCATGTTCTGTGGGTCCACCTTATAAATAAACCATTACTTTAAAAATACTCCAGTGAAGTCCAGTTACAACCAAAGTCTGGTTTGTATCTTGCCAGTTGCCTTCCTGAAAGCAGCCTATGTGGTCATATTCTTGGTTCTCCTAAGTATTAATGGAGTCTGAATGTTTCATAATATAAATTAGTAAGTTGACAGTTGTGTTGAAACACAGAATTTCTTTTTGCCTGTGGGACGAGGGCTATCTGCTGAGTTTTGGTCTTCCAGCCTCCATGAGGACCTGGGATAAACCATCAGTTAAACATAAGGAGGATTCAAAAACTTAAGATCAGATTTGGTGGGGGGGAAAGAATGGCATGCTCTGTGAAGGGTAACTTTATTTTCTCTTACTGCATTTTAATTCACAGCCTAAGCAACTGCCAGTGTGTGAGTTGTAAGGTTTGGTTTGGCTTTATGTCAGGAGTTGCGGAGAGCAGGACTTGTGACAGCTCCGAGCTATAGACAGAGTGGAGCAGAGTCTAGGGGAAGGAAGGGGAATAGGAGGAAAGACTTGCAGAGCAACTCTTAAGAATCTGTAAGGTTAGCGAGGACATCACAGGTATCGGTTTGCAACCATTTCCTGCTAATTCCAGCCCTAAATTGCAAACCTGGTGCTGAATAAAGGTTTGTTCATATCTGGCTGTGGGTGAGGGAGGTAGGGAGCTGTTTGTTTCGTTTTGGCTTTGGAAGGCTCCCTTGAATCCTGCAGTGTCTCTCAGTTTCTCTAAACCTGGTTTCATATCACCATAACTGCCAACAGGTGAAAAAATTCCAGAAACTTTTTTTGATTGTTTGTGGGGGTGTTTTTGGGGGTGGTGGAGGGGATGGTGTCAGTCTAGAAATTGCCTCGTGGTCTCATCATTTGCAGGTTATTTGCTTCTTAAAGATGTCAAGAGACTGAAAAACTTCCAAATTTTGCAAAATATGCCCCAAACCCTTACAGACTTCCCATTTAATTGAAAAACGTTCCTCTGAGAAGCAGGATTTCCAAAGATCATTGTGTGTCCAGTGGATTTGGAGTTTGAGGCAGGAAGGGAAAGAGGTATGTTAGAAGAGGTCCTATTTTCCTCATATTTTCACCTCACAACATTCCCCTCCTAGAACTTTGTAGATGTGATGTTTACAAGTTGAAAAATGCTGCTCCCCTCTCCAGGCAGTGAGTTTTTTACATTTATGCAAACTCTGTACTACACGTTGTGCTTCAGAGCTTTGTCTCAAAACTCCTGATGGAAACATACTCTTGATTCACTGCTCCATGTATATAATGAGAAAAAATAAATTTCAGATTATTGCTGCTGGAACGATGCATCTTGCATTTCACAGCATCCATGTTGCTGTTAGACTTGCATGATACTCTTTTTTTTTTTTGCAGACTCATATGAAGGATTAGCAATGGAAGCTCAAACTATCTAGAATCTGATTATTCAAATTAGATTCATATTAATCAAATTCCCCTCCTTTTTTTAATTTTTTAATTTTTATTTTTTAAATAAAGTACAGAAAAGCCAAGCATGGCTGCAGAGTGGAAGCAAGTGCGCTGTGCTCTTGCAGTTGTTCTTCCATGTGAGCTTGAGCAACTGTTGCTTTGCAGTTGCTTTCTGTATGAGTGACACTTATGTGAAAATAAAACTTTTGGAAAGATTCATGACCTGAAATTATAGCTGGCCTTTGTGCTTGCCTGATGTATGTTTTTGTGTTGTACAGTAGCATCTAATCAAGCAGAAACATAATATCATGCTATGCATGTTATCAGGGAAAGCTAAAATAGGAAAGCTTTTTCTGATGCCAAATTTGTTGGCAGGGTTTAGGAGAACCACAATTAAAAGTCCTCTCTAGTTTTTTATGTATGTATGTGCATACATGGACTATGAAGGAATTTTTACAAGACTGACTTAATCTCCCATATATACAGAAGAGATCAAAAACCACTGCCTATATTATCGGGAACCTATATGTACAGTTATAGAATATATTTCTATATATTTATAGGGTAACAGAAATGGATTGCACTTCAGCTGTCCTGTCTCTTTTTTAGAATTTGGTTAAATTTTCCACATTATTTTTTCCAGGCTATAGAGAAGGAAAAAAACATCACTAATACTTCAGGTTTTTGCCCCAGTACAGGAATTTGGAAAAATAAATTTGCATTTTCCTATGGAAATGAATATTTTAGCTTTTGAGGTTCAGACAATTTCATGGTGAAACTTGCTGCAGTTTGTTAGTTTTCATGACAGTATATTTTATAAGCTGCTGGACTGAGGGAAAACTCAAAGCAGAGTAATTTTCAACAACTGGAAACAATTTTAACTAAATGTTAGTGCATTCCAGGATAGTCTAGATTAATTACTAAATTAATGATGTTGGCCAAGTAACTAATTAATGCCATAAAATATATCTAGTAGAACTTCTGATGTAATGCTCAATCTTATGTTCAAAATAGTTATCACTGTGTCTTGCTATGATAGTACCTTTGATTTTCTTCAAGCAGACTGTATGAAGATGCACTTTAATACACATATTTTGTTTAGCAGAATCGAAACCTGAATTAATCTGGATGTTTTGTTTTTAATCACTCTTGAGTGTTTATTAATTGCAAAAAATATATACTCAAAAACCTTATCTAATATCTTGATGAAAGAGCACTACTAAAAGAACTCTGAAACATTATATTAATGTCTTCTAATTATACTAAATCAACAGTGCTACAAGGTAGAATATCTATACTTTGAGAGGCTTTTTAAATTTTTATTTATTTATTTTTTAAATAAATACTCTGCCATTCTAACTGGGCATATCCTTACTGCCAGACATATGGTAGCAACAGCTTTAATACTGCCTTGAAGGATACAAGCCTTGTCTTTGATCATATGCATCTCTGTATTTACTTAGTGTTTATACAGTTTACTCATATGTAGGAATGCTTTGCTGGTCCAAGATATGACTGAGCCAGACTTAAGATCAGAGTGTTTAATTTCTCATGTTTAAAGTATTGCTGCTGCTTGCATACACAAGCACAACTGTTCACATTCATGTGAACAGTTTTTCCAGGCATTTTGTTGCTGCTTCCCTTTTCAAAGTATATTAATATTTGTGTTTGGGTTGGCTTTGAAATAAGGTTATTTGTTGTGGCACGCTTCTAGCAATGAGACTTCCACGTTCGTCAGGGCAAAACTGCAATGACCAAAGTGTTGGCAAGGTAGCTGATTAGCTGGAAACTTTATGGAAGTCGGTGTTGCTTTAACCTAGCAGTGCCCCTCCCTATCCCTCACCCCACACCCACTGTCCCATATAATCACCTTAAGCCTGGAGCTCCTAGACCGGGACAAGTGAGAAATGAGCTTCCTGTAATTGCTGTAACTTAGTCCTTGACTTGAGGGCTCCCAGTGAGTGGGCAGGTTATTTGCTTTTCTGCTGCCTCTTCTGTCAAACCCTTTAGAGTCAACAGTTAGGTCTATAAATGTCACTGCTGGCTTTGTGCTGGAGGAAAAACCAGTTCCTGGAGATTCTGTTGCTGCAGAGGTGCAACATGTATGCCCCATGTGAAAATTGTTTTTTGAGCCTGTGTAGCTATCGGGGTGTAATAGACTAACACCATAAAACTACCCCACCATGATCCACATATAACTTTCTTAGTGTTTTCCTACAGCAAAGCCATTATATTCCACTTACAATGGCTGCAGTTAGAACAATGCCCTGTGTCAATAGCAGGAAGCAGACTGAGGGTATTTCTGTTTTAGCCTGCATAGAAACTGCCATTTGCTCTGTGCCACAGAGCAAGTCTCATGGTTGCTGAAAAATCTCTCTTAATCTTGGACCTTGGAAATCAGGCCCTAACAGGAGAGCTCTGACTCTTGTGCAAATTCCTCCTCATGACTGCAAGGGGCTGCTGTGGTTCACAGCTATGGCTTTGCAGTGGAATTATTTGGAGATTGGAAATGTCTCTTTTGCAACCCTAGGGGGATGCTTTTTGTATCAGTTATGAAAACCTATATTAGATTTCTCTGAGCAACCTAATTGGGTGTTTTGGTTGTTTTTCTATGCCTGAAATAGCTGAAATATTTGAAGATTTGAAGCTAAACTCCCACAAACACTTCCATGTGTGTTATTACTTCCCCCAGCTGCCTCCTACCTTGGTGTGTTTGTCCTTCCTACTAGCACACAGAAGGAAGCTGGTGATCCACCTGGGCTTTATAAACAGACAAGTCTCAGGGGAGAAAAAGATTATATCACTGCAAAATATCCTACAGTAGCAGCAATATTTTTCCTTCCATTGCGAACCTGATGATAGCAGTGGGAGCTACCAGCTGTTACTCTTCTTACTCATGAAAAGACTCAAGACTTAAGTCTGCTTTATAACTTTTCTCATACGACTCTGTATGCTAATAATCAAATAATTCCTCTGTATGAGGAAAAGAGGTGGCTGGAATAAACAGTATGTGTTGTGAAGCTTACAGAAACTGTCTGATTGTGTCTTCTTGCTCACAAGGACTTACGGCTATCAAGTGAGAATAGGGGTGTAAAAACTGAAGCAAATAAAAGATCTTGGCTGTGTATGCAGAGGGTGGTAGATATTGTGGGCTTACTTGCCAAAAGCTACAGTCAATGCACAAAGTTCACATGAGTTGAAGGAGAGACCAGAGAAGTTTCTGCAATCATCTCTAAACATAAAAGCCATTGCAACCCAAGCAAATCTCTTTAACTGAAAATAGTTGGAACCTAGCTGTTTGGTGCTGTTGTGAAGTATCACAGATGCTTGCTGCATTTTTACATGCAGAGTATTGTATTCTTAGTTTGAAACATGGTGTTTCTCAAAGTATCTTCATGTAGTCTTCCTGCACCAGATTATTTTTCCCACAACTCATAGCTTTATTTTGTAGCAGCTTTTAACCTCCCAAAAGTCATATTTGGAAGGAAGTTGAATTGTCTTGAATACAAGAAGACAATATCTGAAATTCTCAACTCTAGTACTTACAAAGGGAGGTTGTGAGATCAAAACAGATTTGAAATAGGGAAGAAAAGAGGAAAGATATAAAACTGGGTATTCAGTTTCTGACTTGTCAGTACTCTGTCCTCTCTCTGCACACTAGGAGAAGTCATCTTATTTTTCTTTGAAAACACTGGTTGATGACTGCATCATCTCTTAAAATTTGGGCTAGCTCAGATGCATCTGAGATGACTAATGGCAGCAGCCTTAGTAAAAGCTAATTTTGCTTTTCTCTATTTGCATGCCACACCACTTCTAGTCCCCATACAGCTCAGTTTAACTTCTCCAGTAGCTTAATGATAGCAAAGTTTCAGAGGAATTTGATATCTTCATGGAAGCATTTTGATGAACTTCCTTAGTTACTGGGACATACTGTTTGGGGCCCACTCCTTCCCACCTCTGCTCTTTCCATGATTTGCCAGAACAATGTTCTAAACTTCTTTTAAACTTTAAACTTCTTTTAAACTTTCTTTAAACCTCTGTAGATCACTGGAGTGAAGAGGAGATTGTTCTTGTTCCCTTGATCTGGGGCAATGGAGAATGGTGGCAGGTAGACTGTTCTGGACACTGTGAAATAACCGAGTACACAGAAGCCCTCTCTTCACTAGAAGTGACGATGCTGCTTCTGTATTACAGGAGTGATGAAATCACCCTTTACAAAGGTTGGGCTATTAACTGGTGGAATAATGTGTTCTTAAGTAGAACACAGCGGTTTCCATAGTGTTCAGGTTGGCTGGTTTCCAGTTGGAGATCAGTATTCCAGTCATCTGCAAGTTATGTTCCTTCAATCAGACCTAGAAAGCTCATGTGGCCTGAACTGTGTGCACTTTAGGTTTAGTAAATCCATGCTTTTTAAAAAATCTTATTTAAAAAAAAAAAAAATCTTTTACTCTTCTGTCTCAAAAGTGGCTCATTCTTAACTAAGTGTTGAACTTTGATACTATTCCTTATGTAAAATTGTTATATCATTATATAGTGTGTGTATATGCATAATGTGCACATATTAATGTATGATGTACAATGCAAAATAGGGAAAATGAGTGTAGCTTTTATGAGCAAATCAAATGTGGTTTGTCATGAATTTTGCTTATGCTCATTTTGTGCCATGGGCTTTAAAGCACCTTTGAATGCTAATAACCTGCCTAATTTTTACTTCTTTAAGGGATGATTCTGGTTAAGAGAAACATAAAACAATGTTTCTGAAGGAGCAAAGGTTCCTTGCTAAACCAAGTGGCATAATCATTTACTTTGTATCCTTTGTAAATATTCTTCTCAGTGGGATGTTATTTAAAACTGACTGAAGATGGCATGTTTCAGAAGCTAGGCAAACTGTGACCTTATTTTTTCATTTGTTTCACATTTAAGTTGCAAACTATAATTTGACTGTTACCTTGGCTTAAATTTGTGCCTGCTTGTCCAGAATAAATATTACCAGTGACTTTTAACAAAATGGTTGTATCAACTTTACGTATTCACCCAACAAATTATCTCTCATCCCATCCTCAAATTATTTCACAAACTGAGGTAAAATGCAATAGATGAGTTTCTGCTCCCAGAATAGAAATTTTGCAGGCATTGCACTAAGCTGCTAACTTTGCCTGCGATTGGACCAAGCGATGTGATCCAGGTGACTAAAAGTAGGAAGCATCAAGGACTCTCTCTTTCCTGTGCTAGCAAAGTAGATCTGCTCCCCTCTACCCTCATCCTCTCAATTCGGAGAGCCTGTATTCCAATGACTATTGTAATCAGGCTTTCATGTCGTTAGTAGTAAACTAACTTTCAAGAAGCAATTTCTTGCTTATGGACTTCATGATCTTCATTTCATAGTTAAGGAGATGAGCCTGTACACTAGTCTTGGTGTCAGTCAAGTGATAACTTTTCAGTTCCTCATCCTTCAAACAAGATTTTTTTGTGATTTAATGTCAAGGTTACTAGATTTAAAAGCGTTTGCTTAGAGTTTTCAGTTCAGTCCATATACTAGAGACATACTTTGATTCTTTGCACCAGCATCTATTAAAATTTTGAAGATTTAGGAAGGATCTGTTGATATCTCATGTATGATTTTCATGTATGAGCATTCTCCTAATGATGACTAAAGCTTTAGTAGTTGTAGGTAGATGAACAATGCCAGTTCCCATTTCAGTGGATGTTCGTGAGGAAGGTTAAAAGGTGTCTACTTGTTAATATTATTCTTTCAAGATGAGGTAGCTATTAATAGTATTATTATTTTAAGATTATATAGCTACTTTAAGTACTTAAAGAGTATGACTGATTTACATACTTATTCATGGCTTTTTGTATCTTGCTTAGCATGAGTATGTCTTAGCATCTTGGATATGTGCAGCTAATCCTTGAGAATCCACTGCAGATTTACATTTTCTTCAGAAATAATTTGGGAACTACACTAGTAGTTGTCACAGAAGACTTTGATGGAGATTGCATCCTATGATATTGCAGTCTAAAGCGTGCATGACTTGGACTGAAAATATAAACGTCTCATTTTATGCTTGCAAGAGTTTGCAGTGTACTTGACATCTGCTCTTTATAGGTCAGGAATCTAGTGCTTCTCCTAATTTCTTTATGGGAGGTCTTTGTTACCAAATAGAACAGTTATTTTTGTCAGAAGCATTTATTGTGTCTTAAATTACAGTTCAGTATTTACAGCAACCTAAAAAGATGCAGTTATCTTGAAATCTGTTATCTTGGAAATCATGACAGAAAAAGAGTTTCCTTTGTCAGTTCATTGTGAGCTTGGAGTTTTTGGCGTTTGGCTTTGTTTTTTGGGAGATGACCACAAGTTGTAGTGTTTTTAGACTTCCTGCTCCCCATATTTTCACAGGAAATGGAAGGAGAACTCCAAACTACTGCCAACTGTAGAAATCTAAAATACTAGAGATAAGAAATATTAGCTGTTTAAGTTAATCTATCAGTATTAAGATTGTTCTTCAGTTGTACTAATGGTATGTAAAATGTGTAATAAGTACTTTTCTTTAGAATCAGCAATGTTTTTTAAATACAAATCAGTTCTCATCTCTCAAACTTGTTTATTTCCTCTTTTAAAATTTCTTTCATATTTTATTCTGCTGCTTTATTCAAGTAACACCCTAGAAATTTGTTTTCAAATTTCCATCCTCCACAATATCCTGGGCCTTATATCCTCAAAAGTGACTTGAAAACGTAGAAGGATAAGAGGGGGGAAAAAACTTGCTGCTTACTAACTTCAAAGAAAAATTTGATTCTGGAAGTTGCATTCTTCCATCCTGGGGTGACCGCAGCTTTCAAGACCTGCAGATCCAAAGCAGTAAACAGGCAGAGATACAAAGAGGTTTTGCCCTCCTTACTTTGTGCAGAAGAGGAGACACGCAGCAGCAGCACAGGTAACCGGTATTACCACTCTTGTCTGAAAAATGTGGACAAAAACTAGAGTTAGCAAATACAGCTGTGTACTATTAATTATCAGTTAAGAGCTCCTTTTTTTGTCTGTCACCTAATTATGTGTCTAACAGTAATTTCAAACTATGCCAGCAACATTAGAAGTGAGCTAAGAGGCATTGATACATCCTAAATTTAGAGAGATCAATACAGAAGAAGTCTTAGTTTTTACTTTCTTGGTTTTTTTTCCTCTCTAAATTGGCTCCCTGTAGTTTAATTTAGCTTAAAAATAGGGAAATTGCTGCTTGCTGACAGACCAGAAAGAGTTGGCTTTGATGTTTTATGAGCAATAAAATATTAATAGAAACCTTTTTCATGTTTGAGTGATATGTCAAACTACTAAAGCCTACTTCTTGAGGAGTCAGCAAACTGTGGCCTTCATTGTGGTGCTGTTGCAATATTGTCTGATCCCAGAAGGAAAAGGAAAAGAAGGAGAAGGATGGGAGACAGGCTGTCTCCCATGTTCAGGTACATTAATCTGCTTGATAAAAGAATGAACATTGGGTTCTGCACGTAGGAAGCTTTTACTCTTTTAATTAAAGCCACATTACTTCTTAGTATTTTTTTAGGTCAGGACATGCTGTAAAACTGATTGTGTACTTTAAAGCATTAAAAATGACCAAATGCTTTAAAAATAGTAACTGTTCTTAGTTGTGGGCTTTGTAGAACAGTGCTTAATGTAAATTCCATTACACATATCTTGGCAGTGGTCTCCAACATATTTTATAGCATGATTAAAAATGGACACCACTTCCAGGTGCAATACAGAATTTTCTTCTTAAACACATACAGTGTACTCTGTATTTCAAATTATGAAAGGACTAAAATTGCTTAAAGCAGTAAGAATTTGAATATAACCTCTATACTAGCAGGTCTGGACTGTTGTGGTTCACCAGGAGAGCTAAGCAATCCAAGTTTTTGGGTTTCTGTTATGTCTAATGTCTGTCAAAATAATTATAAACCATATGCTTGATCACCAGTATGTTTGTGAGAAGGGTGATTAGCAGAATAAATGTTTGTAGTGTTCACTGTATAAAAAAAAAAAAAAGTCAACTGTTTAAATCTTATCCTATCATTCATAATGTAAAACAGTATTTTAAGAGTCATGTTAAGTCCAGGCTAATCATCAGGGAATTTTTCTTAATGTCTGGCCAAGATATGGTTCTGTCTAGTCATTTCTAAAGCAAGCCAGCATTTCTAAAGATGGGATGTCCTATCTTGAATATTTTCCTAATTAAATATGCAGCTCATAGGCAACAGGAAATCCTTTCGGAGGATAGGCCTCTGCCCTGACTCTCTGGAAAAAAAATGCCATGTTACCAGGTCTGTTCCTCATTTGGATCCCTACCCTATGAGAAAGTCTTCGTTTAGGATTAGATCCCAGCCGTAGGAGCTGTGTAATAATTAAATGAAACATGAAGACAACCTTTTTAGAGTTGTGAGTATAGGTAGGTACAAGCTCTTTTTCTCTCATGTCTCAATTTTCTCACAGTTTTTTCATCTGTGAATAGTTTTGGAGAAATCAGAGAAAGAAGTGACAGTGATAAGTAGAGGTGCTGGCCTACTCTTATAGTAGCTCATGCTTAAGCATAAAGTAAAAGGTGCCCAGGAGGTGCCTTTCTTACATCAGCCACAACATTTTTGATTTGCTAATGCGGACAAAATATTCTAGAGCCTTATTCCTTTGACAGGTATTCACTGGGGAATTTTCCCACGTACCAGAGGAAACATATTTCTTGAGTCTGAAATCAAACATAAACTTGTTACATATATCTGTCCCCAGAAATATATGATTATCCTAATTTATTGATACAATTTTATGATAAAAGTTAATTGTTTGGTCTTGCTGCTTGTCATCACATCTCATTTCCCACTTATCCGGAGTAAAAACCCAGACCCATATCTCTGTATGTGCATGGAACTCAACCTCCCTAGACTTCTGTGTTACTTGAGCATGGTGCTGCCAGTGTCTGATGCAAGGCTTACAGTTTAGTTTACTGTTAGGCATGCTATATGGTGCTGTAGGTGCTATATAATGCAATTGTAATGCACTACTGATGTTTTAGCTTGCATGTTAAAATAATAATCATGGCATAATGTTACTAATTGGCTAGCTGAGTGGTTTCTGTTAATGCTATGTATTTATGATGGCTACATGTAATGTCATTTGGAACTTTATTTCTTGTGTTCCTTAAAGTTACGTTCTTTTTGCTTAAAAGACCTGCAGGTTTCCTGGCTACAGCTGTACTGGGAAGCTTTGAACAGTCTTTGTTTGTTTATGTCTACCTTAAACTCTATTGTTAGAACATCTGCTTTGCAGGCTTGCCAGGTAGGCCTTTTTTTCCCGTCCCTGCCCTCCTTTTTCCCAATTCTCAAAGCGAAAGGAGTGCACAGTGATGTAAAAGCTTCATTTGATTTGCGAAATTGGAGCTTACTGCGTAGTGAAGGGTGCATTTCTGGGGAAATGCATTATACGCCAGTTCCAGAAATGTGTATGTTAAGTCCAGCTTTCTCACTGATAGCAATTATTTCTGAATATATTATGCCTTTGCAATCCATTCTGTCTTCCAGTTCAACAGCCCTGAGCTGATGGAGGTGATCTGACTCAGCTTTTTACATTCCATTCTTGGTATTTGAGGAGTTTACTGAGGAGTTTTTAATTTTTTTATTCTCTCATCCTCTATGGAGATGTGTTCACATCTTCATGGTTTTTGGAAGGTAGCTTTATTTAGGTCCATGCAGTCAACAGGATCCCTTCACTAGGAGGTTTCGAAATCAAGGTTTTTGCTGAGGAGAATGTCTGTATGCATGCTTTTTAAAGCTCGTTAATTTAAAACCAATGGTTTGACTTTTGTGAATGAATATGAAGTAGCCTTATCTATGCTGGGAAAATGTCACCATGTTGTTGTCACTTCCAAGTGCAAACAAATAACCACCCTTTATAAAATTGTCAAAGTTTATAGATTTACTTTACAGCTGCTTTTATAAGTAGCTCATACCCTCTTCTGTATGTGAATAAAAGAACTGGAAAGGGCACACTGATAATGTCAGACCAGGAAATCTGTGACACACAGAATCATGGACAAAAATGTTTGAAATATTCCACACTCAATGCAGTATGTGAAAGAAGAGAAATGTAAGTCTCCCTTTAATGTTTTGTTTCATCTTGGTTTGAGTTTGAGGAAAAATGATATAAATGGTTTCAAAACAAAAAAAAAAACTTCAAAATTTTGCAGAACTGAGAATACTTGACTGTTGACCATACTAGACTGTTTGATTCGTTTCTGCTGCTAGGCAGTCTGTAAAATTTCCTCAGGCCTGGAAGAAGTAGTGTGTTTGGCAGACATAGTTGGTTACTACATTGAGATAAATGAGGATTCGATTCAAATGTTTAAACCTACAGTTATTTTTACAGTCTGTCAAGAAGCACAACTACTTGATAAATTTTTCTTAGTATTATGTATCTGGAAGTAGATTTTCCACTTAATTTCAAATTTTGCCACTACATGTTTCAACTGAAGCATTTAGTAATAGGTGAAGTTTCTAAGAGTATGTCCCTTTGATAATCAAATATGCATAGTAACACTTATTTGATTATTAACAATCACTTTTTTTCCCTTTTTTTTTCCCCTCGGTTTGACAAGATCTTCTGTGTCTTTATATATTGAAGTATATTATCTGTCAATAATGCTTGGCAAAGATCTACAAAACCATTACATTTGAGGCATCCTGTATAGTAAGGGGCTTGGGGAATTGTTTGACTAGTTGTCTCCTCTTTATAGAGTGGATTTCTTGCTTGTTTGTTGTTGAAGTCTTTTTAGTTTTGTTTTACCATTTAAAAAAATGAACAAACAAAAAACAACAACAAAAAAAACCCAACTCTACTGTGGTCCTAATTGTATGGCCCTGGTTTTAAGCGTAAATTGACTTTCCTTCTAAATCCAGTTTTAGATTTCAATGTCCACAAACAATAATCCTTTTTGCAGATACAAATACTGCTTACTGGACTTAAAGAATGGAAAGAAAGCTGGGGATTTGGGTTGAAAATGACTTCCACTTTAGCCTAGGAAAATACACTAACTTCCTGACAGAAATAAAATCTAAATGGTCATCTATGGGAAAAGTCACTAGAAGTTTCTAAAGCCTGTAAAGTGACTATCTTCTGTGTCAGGGCTTGAATTGTAAAATATTTATTTCTGCTATGTCATACCTTTTTTAAAAAGAGACTTTATTGTTAGAGAACTTGTGTTAGAGAATCAACCATGACAAAGGGATTTTTATCCCTAATTATACCAGATTTTCAGTCCTAATTCTAGCCTGAACATGTCTGGGGTTTTAGTTTGCAACCTAACACTCTGTTTTGTTAGACCAAAGAAATGGCTGTCACCCTCAAACAGGTACTTATGGACAGTGCAAGTTAAACAGATCAAGCCTCTTTTGGTTGTTTCTATAATAGTAGGCTTTCTGACTATAAATCATTCCAGTGGTCCATTTTGCCCTCTTCGTTATTTTTCTAGGTCTTTTGGAAATGTAACTTCTAGGACTTGACTATTTTGCAGTCTTGCATCTTTTTTAAATGTTTGCAAGTATCATTTTCTTCCTTCCTCTGACTAAGTACTAAGATTATTTGAAAACAAGGGAAAACCTGGCCTTCCCACAATTTATAATTAAACAGCGCTAGGTTCAATATTGCTACATTCTCAAAATAACTTGAAAAGGCTTTTCAATGAAGGCACTGTCTTGTTAATAGATTGCACAGTGTTAGACTTGGACACCAAAAATAACTTGATTTTTCTCCCCAATAAATTCAATGAGAACAACCTATTCTACCTGTTAATTGATGCAAGTGCTAGGAATTGCTTTGTGCTAATGCAGGATACAGGTCTGGGTCAATTAGTGCCCAGTAATTTAAAAAAAAATTTTTTTTTCTTTTTTTTTGTTAGAAAATGGAGCAATCTCTGGTTCAAAGCTCTGAGTGTATCCCAACAGACTGTATTGGTTTTGAACAGAGTTCAGATTAAAATTGTTAGATGATGATATTATTGTGGAAGAGGTTTAAATTCAGAGAGTTTTTGCTTGTTTCAGCTTTTTAAGGCAGTTTGTAGACAATCAATTTCTTCATTCAAAATGGCTATCTTGGAGAGACTCAGAAGGAGTTAAAGGAAAGAAAGATAAAAGCTACGTTGAGCTCAGTTTGCTACCTTGAACTTTGGATGCTGGTGAATACAGCAGGCATCTGTGGTCACAGATATTCTAGATTTATACTCTGAAACTACAAACATCCAGATAGGAAATGATCCAGTAATTAGGGGAAACAGTGACTTAAGCTGGTTACTTAAATCACTTTGGTTCCTCAGTCATACAGTTGTAGTTGCTCGCGTTATCCTTTAACTAACTCCAGCACTTCCCAGTCAGCACTTCCCTTGGCCTAGTACTTCTAATCTCAAAGTCAGTGTGGCTGAGAGAACGGAAGGAGTGAACCACTTGGTGTTATTCATCACCCATGCTGTCTATCATCCATGCTTTCTAATCGTCCAGATTCCAAAATATGATTTGCCCTGCAGAATATTTGGGGAGATTTGCCCAAGTTTGTCCAATGAGATGGCGGAATTCCAGAGTAAGTCACAACTTGATAAACTCATTGGCTTGATGTATGATTAAGAATTAAATTTAGCTCATTTTTTCTTCTTTGAGGTGTTGACTGTGCTAATGAAAAAATGGAGATAATGGAATGAAGTAGCAGAAGTTGTTTTGTTTTTGAAGTAAATGGAGGTGGGAGGAAGGAGGTTCTTCCTTTTCCAGTGAAGGCAATATGATATTTTTAATGCAGAGTTGCGAGAGGATGTAAATGATAGCTTTACACAGGACAACACGCACAGCCTGCAGAGAGACAATTATGTTTTTGTTGGCTCAAAGGCTGTGCTTTGAAATCTGCATGTTTGCTTCCTTGCTTCCTTGTCTGTAATACTTAAACAAGTCCCTAACTTGCCTAAGGAACCTATTTGGTACTTGACTGTATTATAGGCAACCCAAAAGGAACAATTTTAACCTGTCATCTTGAGAGAATTTTCTCATTTGCACAGGTAATAGTTAATGTTTCACTATGCTTATCTCCTTTCTCTCTTCCCATCTTCTCAAGTGTTATCCTGAGGCGCACAAAAAAGCTGCTGTCAATCATATCTTTACAAGCTAATAACTCTCTACTGTCATAAAACTCTTTAATGCCTACTACTAGTACTGTTAAAGGAGATTAAATTCATTTTCAACTGGAAGGAGGAAAATTCTGAGTTTGACTGAAAATGGAATTGATTGCTGTTTGTTTTACAGGTGGTGGATCTCCAATGTTGTCGAACAGATGAGTGTGTCAAAATTTTGACAGTTTTGAGAGATCTAATTAAAATGTTGGTTGAATTATTGATTATGGCTTTACAATGATGGATTTTGTGTTTAAAAACTTGATCTTAAAAATATATACAGTGATAAATTGGGTACTTCAGTTCTCAAGACATCACAGGCTCTTTCTACGTGAATTCAAGGGAAAGAGCCAAGTGGTACTAGAGCTGCTTTGCTAGAGGTCCTTCTGACCAGAGTCAGAAGGCTCTGGTTTAATGCAGATTGCAGTCCAAAATGGAAAGCATGAAATGGTTAAATTAAAAATTAAAAAAAAATCCACTCATTAGCAGAGAAGAAGACAAATTCTGCTTTTTATTGGCTGATAGTCTCTAAACAGGCAGAGAGTCATGTGGAAATACATTGCAAGGAATGGGAAATTATATGTGATGGTTTGCTGTAAAACTGCATCTCTGAAGGGTAAAGCAAGGATACATTATCTTTAAGAATTGGGAGATGGATTTTTGAAAAAAATTACACTGGAAATCTATGGGCTATACAGAAGTATATATTGTTTTTTAAAGATATAGGATGGTATCTGTAAATTCTTCATCATAGTCCTGTGGTGGTAGTTAAAATGCAGTGCCTAAACAAATGTATCCAATGAAAATTAGGTAAAATTGTGACTATACTCTGTAGTTTGAGTCTGAACTCTGTTCCTTCTAAAGCAGAGCAAATAAAGACCTCTTATTTAAGGTATGTTCTTTGGTAAATTTTTAGAAATTCTTTTAAACAGTGTTTGCTCAGTGGTTGGTCTAATCCTGTTTAAAACTTCTTGCTTACTCAAGCATGTTCTGTCTGGCTACCATTGTTTTATCGCCCATTCATAACGGAGGAACTTAAATACTGAAGTGGAAAGAGTTTCTGAGTTTCTAACGCAGAAAAGCTTATTTTCTTTGTCACTCCATTTCCATTTTGCTTTGTGCAAACAGGTAGTACTTTTGACGGCTATTCTGTAGCTGGCAATCATATTGAAAGCATTTGAAGCCAATTTTTAAACAGAGCAAACATTCTGTGGTTAAAGAGCTTAATTAGTTCAGATGCCTTTAGTGCTCGTATACCTCCTTATCTTGAAAGCAATATCCACTAACTAATCCTCTATTTATACTGAGCTTTGGAATTTCCCTTGAAATGCTTTTTTGTAACCTTTTACAATATGAATGAGAAGTGAACTGACTGTCAGGTAAACAGTGAGGTTGCAGGTAAGCAAATTAATAAAATAAATGAATGTGATTTTCTGCACAGTGATGGCAGTTTGGATGGTTATGATTAACCTGCGAGTGTTAGTGTCATGCTTGCTGCAGTGCTATCATTTGTTACCTCTTGTTGAAGCCCTTGAAAGTAATCTGGTTTTGTGTTTATGCATCAGAGGGCTGAATTTGTTAACCAAATGTCCGAGGTTGTGTTTTCACTGCTAAAAAGGATGGAATTGTTAAACCGAAATAACTAATTTGTGATAGTAATCTTAGTGTGAAATCCTAGTGGGCCGGTAGGCTCTCATCTGAAGCGCACTGAGGCAGCAATGTGTTCTCCAGTTCAGCTGAAACAAAGCAGGAGCCTCTTTCCTTTGTGCCGTAATGGAACTAACTCACATTTGCTCCCTTAGCATAAAAAGGTATCGTTTTATTTTGTTTTAGACAAATTCTTAGCCTCATTGTGAAATGTTCTTTCTGATTGCAGGCATAAAGGTAATCCTAGAGAGTTCTGATAGAATTGGCTGAAAAAGAAATGCTGCAAAACCATTATATTCTTTTTCTCGAGTTTCTGGTTTTAGAGCAGTGTATGATTGCAGTGACAGTTGGTTAATTGAGAGTATTATGTCATAGAGAAGGAGAAAAAAAGAACATCAGAAGTTGCATACTGCTTGCTTCCCTCCTAAATTGAGAGTTTTGAGGCTTATGTTCAGCTGACCTAAATGAAAAACCTGAAGCAGACTGTGCCTGCTCTTCTGGTAAGATCCACAGCTTTATACCAAAGAAGAATCTTCAACCTGCTCAGTTAAGAAATGAAAGCCAATAGCAAAAGTGCTATTGGTGGTGAATGGTGGAAACAAAAAATGCCTTTAGCCCCTGCATCAAGAACATATTTTTAAAAGGGATCACCTTAGAGCAAGGAGTGCTCAGAGACGCTCATCTCTGTTGTGCAAGGCAATATGAGCATGTGAGTGGGCAGAAGAGTAAATATTTTGCTTCACTTATGGGGAGTCCACTTGACAAGAGCCCACAGAGGGTTATAAAGAATCTGCATGTAAAAGTGTACATAGAGAGAGATGTCCAGGGAAAGCAAATTGAACCACAGGCGTGGAGTCATGGCCTGCCTGTATTTATGCAGCAATTACTTATCTGATTTGTATTTTATGCTTATATTTTCTTCATATCCTGGTAAAGTAGACTCTAATGGTTTTAATTTGAAGAGCTAATGACAGATGACTGCATCAAACAAAATGTGGAATGAAATAGTAAGGTTGACCTTTCATAAAAGGTAGTACTGATGGGAAGTTGAATTGACCAAAGCTAAAGGAATCGTAACAATTTTGGTGTAGGAATACCCCACAATGGTAGCAGAGATTTATAGGGACCATATATAAGGAAGCTGTGTCTCCGTTGTCCTTCAAGAACCTACTAGTTTGTCATTTTGGGTTAGATCATTTCAGAATAGATTATGATATATGGCTTGCCTATGAGTTCTGGTTTTTTTATATTTTGCAGTCTCTTAAAGATACTGCAGTATCAGTATTGCTGTTCGTGTAATTGGGCTAGCCTCAGATATTGCATTTGACTTCTGCAGTAGAGAATAATTGACTCTGATTTTGGTTTTTGATTTTCTTTTTAATACTCCTTGCATTCATGGGCAAAAAACTATATATGCCATTTCAAATACATACATATATTTATATTTCCCCCAGCATTTTAGGATTCAGATGGAATGGATAGGTATTGTGACTGCAGATGTTTTAACTGGAAGTGATGATATAGGTTCCCGCTGGCAGAGGAAGGTATATCCAGGTGGAAGACAAATGCTGCTATAAACCCAGTAAAAGCCAGTGCTCATGAACATGTTTTTCTGTTGAGAGTTTAACATGTCATGGTAATACAGAATATGCCTGCTCAGAGACGTAACAGAGTTTCAGTGTGATTTACCTAGGTTGAAATGAAAAGTTAACCGAGAGATTCACACAGATCAAGAGATTGCTGATTTTTACAAGGTAATAATCAGTTCTGAATTTAATCCTAAACTACTGTAGGGCTTGAAACAAAGAAGGGACGAAGTTCAAGGACAAGTGAGAAGTGTAATAGTTTTCAGTTTCCTTTTTGTTGAATGGGCAGAGATTATTTTTTTAGTTACTTTTATTTTTTTCTCTTAATCAGAGGGTCGTAACCTCATCAAGCATTCCCTCCCTTCCTCATCCCTCCCCAAAGGTGCAGTGTTCCTGATAGGTTTTGGCAGAGAGAAGTTATGAGGAAGTCAGGGGAAAATGTTTATATTCTATTACTATCAGTAGTCAGAAGTATTTCTTAAACTGAATATACAAGGATATAGATTTCAGTTGATCGTATATTCTGTAGCTGCTCTTTATTTTTTCTCCTTTAGGTTGTATAGTGTAAATGGTGATAAATACATGTTTAATTTGCAGAAAACACAACATTTTGTATATACGTAGATACTTGTTTTAAGCAAAATTGTCAAGCTTGTCTGTGTGTTAGTCTAATGAAATAATAAGAGCTATATTTATCCATATACAAAGCAGACTACTTTTAATATGTTTAAACTTGCTAAAATATGTTATGTGTTAAAGAGAAATGAGGAGCTGACAGGAGAATTCTCCAGTGAATATAACAAGTTAAAATGTAAAACCTTACTTAACATTCTGTCTTATTTTATAAAAAAAAAATAAGGCTTCTATCCTTTACTGCCTAAAAGACTCTGAAGGTTTGTATGTAAAACCTAGCTTAAAATAATGTGAGCGCTCATCGTGAGATGCATTTCCCATCTACTCTGGCTAAAAGAAGCATTTTATTTAATAATTAAAAAAAAAAAAGCACACCTACTTTGCTTTGCTACTAAAAATCAAGCTTAAAAGATACTGCTTGCTTGCGCACAGTGGTAGATGTAGTTGTGTGACCTTATTTATATTTTCTTCCTGGAATGTATGTCATCTTTAATAGGCTGGCTTCTGGTCTTTTGTGTTTGGGGGATCCCTTTTATACTGTTACTATTTGTAGTGTAACTCTTAAAATAAGTACATTAACGACAACAAAAAACCCCTATTCAATATGATAAAAACAGCCTACCTACACCTGCACTATAATCAGTTTACGCAAATAGTGAATTAACTAGTGTGCCTGTGCTGTGGAATTGTCATGGAAGACCTTTAATCCTGAAAGGAAAAGCCTGATAAAAGTGCTAGTGAGTTAATCAAAGATAACTTGTAGGATACATTTAATATTTAAGTGAGGAACTCACTTAAAAAGAAAGTGCAATTGCTCTGACCTTCATTCTTTGCTCACAAGAACAAAGTTAAATATATGTGATAACGATAAAAGTGCACGGTACTGTTTGCTGAATCGGGGCTATTATCAATATTTGAACTTGGCTGTCAAATCTAGGGATGTTTTAAAAATCAAAAAGCAAACAAACAACAAATGGATGCAACTCAGAATTGGGTCTGGTTTAAATGTTACCTGACAAACAGCTAAATTTCAAAACTTATCTCACCCAAATTGTTCGGATTTGCTAGAAAAGCCAACGATATACCTAAAAACACACAAGTACAGATTACAGCAATGGAAAGAACAAATCTATTGATAGTCACATAGGAAGGAGAGATTTGAAAAGACAAACCATGTATTTGTCTTCCAATTGTAGTTTGAAAAGATCTAGCTCATTAGTTTAGTTCTGCTTGAGGGAGAGAATTGGGAAGATGGTTTTACTGGTTTTGTGTTTGTCAAATTTATTTTGCCTTTTTGCTCAAAAATGGGTAGGTAACTGAGAAAGCACTTTAAAAAGATTGAAATGTTGTCATTGAGAAACAAGCTACATGTTTTGCTCTTTCCATTTGTCATCTTCTATCTTGCTTCCACTCTGTCCAACCAACCTTCAATAATTTCTTTGCTATTTCAAATAATGGAAAAGTACCCAGCAGTCCAGACCTGCCAGTACTAATTAAACTTCAAGATTTGTCAGGCTTTCTTAATTTAAAATTAAGTCTGGTACTTGCAGCCATAATTTCCATTATCTCTAGGATTCCCAGTGGTTTCATATTTTAATAGGTTTTCAGAGGATACACTCATTTCATCTTCATTTCATATAGCTTTGAAAATTAAATTGAATTAATGAAATAGCTGCATTAATTAGTATTTTTTTTCAGTTGAATTTCTTTTGTGTTGCAAAAACTGATATCAGAATACTTAAAAGGAGGGATATTTTTCTTGAAGTTGTTTGAATTAGATGCTTCCCAATCCTACAGTCGTTAAAGTGTTTTACTTGTATTTGTTCTGCGTATTTTAATAAATGGGGAACTAATGAACTGATGATACTCTTAACTGATGAGGTTTTACTCATTTTTGTTTATTTGTTTTCTCTGAGATCACTCTCTTGAAATTACAGTTGAGTATGCATGGCAGAGTTTGATTCTTCAGGTCATTTTTTTCGGATATCTGTCATATTCTCAGTGATATAAGCCACAGTAAGCAAGGCTAATGATAGTAGCTGATATCAGGTATTTTTTAAAAAAATATTGTGTTTTCCAGTGTGCTTGTATCATTGGATAGGAAATTTATGCTTCTAAGACCTAACCTCTTGTACTATTTAAAAGTTTTATTTCTATAGAAAAGATTTGCAGTATATGTTGTTAGCATGGTGTAAGCAAATGTTGGGGACTTGTTCTTTATGCACCTTATAGGTGCATTAGTTTAGCACTAATAGTAAATTAGTACTGATAGTCTTCTCCGACACATATGAGGTTTTTTGTAAGCAACTAGTTTTATCTACCATTGTGATTTATAATCATGATTTATTTTTACCTAACCTGAAATATCTCTTGATTTCCTCCATTAGCTTAATTTGCCTGTTTTAGACTATCTCATCCCTAGTGCTTTTCTTGGAAAACATTTTCTAATAATATTTATGATACTATGTATAATTTATGATGTAGCCATTTTCTTTTCATGGTTTCAAGGTGGTTTTTTTGTTTCTTTTTAATTGAAGCAATTTATATAATTTGCTGAAACAGCTTCATAGAGGAGTAGGACTTAAATCTTACTTGTGTGAAGAGGATTTTTAGCTCTCCAGCTCTAGATTGAAGCTCAGCTTGCTTCAGTTCAAGAGGATGTTTTCGTTCAAAATAGATTTTTTTTTTCTTTTTTTTCCAAGACTTTCTAGATTATGCAGCAGTTCTGTAGTTGTGTTTTCTTTATTTTTTTTTTCTTACTCCTTTCCAAAAACTTTTAAGCTTTGAGCTTGGGATTTAGGAAATAGTTCTTTTGAGGGGGAAGGAAAAAAGATTGAAAAACACAGATTTGTAGTGTTCATAGTAACTTAGTGAGATAAACTTGGAGGGTGTATTTTATTCTGTTCTTGCTAAAAAGATGTCCACGCATGCGGTTTTTGAGGTTTTGGTGCTGCTTAGTAGCTTTAGTAATTTAACTGCATGTATAGAGCTGAAGAGGAAGGGATAAAAAAGAGGAAGATAAGTTACTGAAGGATATAAAAACACACACTTAAAAAGTCTGAGGATTTTCTTTGTTCAATATTAAGTAAACTTAGAATTTCAGAACTAATTCATTTTTCCACTGATGGCAGAAAATAGGATTTTTTTCCTCTTCTTTCCATTTCATTTGCCAGCTAATTTCAATATAGGTTAGTAATGCAATAGGGGGGAGGGGAAGACAGAGAGTATTTCAGGCCTCAATTACTATTTTAAGCAACTCTTTTTCATCAGCTTTTTCATCTTTTTCATCAGCTGAAGCACAAGAGGTTCCACCTGCAGGTGAGGGGGAACTTCTTTACTGTGAGGGTGACAGAGCAGTGGAACAG
>JAUBOD010000386.1:1508362-1518856 GCA_032353885.1 Nothura maculosa
TAATGCAATAGGGGGGAGGGGAAGACAGAGAGTATTTCAGGCCTCAATTACTATTTTAAGCAACTCTTTTTCATCAGTTCTTATGTAGTCTGCACAGGGAGTTTCAGTCCTAGCCTTAGTGCAAATAATTTGATAAGCAGCACTTCCCTGACAGCTTCTGGAGTGCAACTCTGGAGGCTTCCCAAACTGAAATAAGAATTGAAAGATATTATTTGCTATGCCTAGAGCTATCTGTAACTGGAATGCAAAACTGGAATAAATCATCCTCCTTTACCCTCTTTGCCGAGAAATGAGAAAGCTGAAGATGCTGCAGAGCAGCAGACATGGAAGAATTCTCCTGAAAGACTTTTTTTTCTTCTTCTTCTTTTTAAACCCTCTCTTTGAGGCCTGCAGTGGTGGCAGGTGGCCAGCTGTGGTATCAGAACTGCGGATTTGCAGTCGGAGTGAGAGGATGGCTCGTAGCCACTTGCTAATCCTGCATGCAGCGTCTCACCGCACAGCCTCGCAAGCGTGCCAGTTGGTGCACGGGGGCTCGCTTCTGCACGGCAATATTTCTAAAATGTTTAACAACAGCAGGAGCTAGTTATCTGTTGGAAGATGAATAACCATTTGTTTGGGCTAAATGTATCTATATAGTGTTCTTAGGCTTATGCATTCCGTGAAAAATGAATGTGTTTTTCCTGTAGGACTAGATTGTGGGGTAAGCATTTCCTTTTTTTGTACTTTCTGTCTTTCTCCCTCTTGCCTCCTTCCTTCCAACAGTTTTTACCATTGTATTAGTAATTTCCATCAACTCTAACATGGAGTATCTTTTTTAAAATCCCGTAATGTTGCTTTGTAGGTGTAATGTCTTGCACATGGGCTGAATTAGTCTTATTGCATTGGTTCTGATTTGTCATCTTCATCGGTGGCCAACTTGGTTGACTCTGAATAATTCAAAGTAGAAAGTTTACTATGGTACTTCTTTTATTTGGAAATAAAGACAGGTAAAATGAATTTCTTATTATTAAGTATAACAAGAGAATTATCATATAGTAGTAGCCTATATTTTTCTACCAAAAGTTTTCTCAGGAGGATTTTTGGATTTTTTCAAAATTGTTTATGGAGTCCCTTTGATCTTTTGTCGAAATATCACCCTTTTTTATCTAAGCATATACACATTCTGCTTTCTAAATCACGTACCAAACTTTCTTTAACTTGTAATTTGGCTGTCAAACACCTCATGTTATGAGATAATTATTGTAAATGCATATTGTGTAGGTTTATCCAGCTATCTGGGAGTCAGAAGCTGCGTTCTATTTCTGTGTATTTCATTTGATATTTCTCTTGAAAGGTTTGTGAGGGGGCCAGAAGAAGACACAGAAATAAAATGCAGATTTTTATAAATTTTTTCTGCTGCATTTTTACAAAAACAGAAATGCAGCTTCTTGAGTTTGTAGCAGTACAATATCTTACTCTTCCCTGTATGAATGTTACTTTTTTTTAGTGATTAATTTGTGAAAGTGTGTATTGCACAGGGGCATATGAATGCATAGTAGTAAAAGTAGATCAAGGTATTTTGGAATTGGAAGATTTACTTCTGAAAACTGTCAATAATAACAAAAAAATCGTCTTTAATTTTTCTAAAACTTTCATAGAAGCATTCCCACTTTAAATTACAGGCATTGAGGAGAGGGGAAAAGTCACCACTTAATCTTTTTCTAGTTCAAAGTCTTGCTTTATAAATCCTGGTTTCCATATAATTACTGTTCTTCAGAAGATGGATTGAAATGAAGTTTTGCTTCTTGTTATGGAAGGAAGTAGGAAGAAAGGAAAAGGATATATTTAAAAATTGCCCAAGGGAAGTAGCTCTAACAGGAGAGATAAATCCCCAAACTTTGCCTCTGAAGTTGCTGAGGGTTTCTGTAACTTGGTTCTCTTTAAATTGTCTCATGGGAAGTAGCAGAAATGATGATGTATCGAGGGAGTGAGAGGGAGCGTGTGCGCACATGCACATGCGTCGCGTTAGATTTCATAGTTCCAGCTAAAGCAATCGGAGCATGGATGCCAAAAGTTAAGCCTGGGTTTGAATTTCTAGAGGATATGGTGTGTCTATTTATTTTTTTATTTCTTATGAAGTTATATTCTTGTGGGCCTTGTGGATGCCCTCGGTAGTCCCAGAGCATGAATGCTTTTATTATTCTGAATATTTTCCAGTGCTTTGGGACGGTGACTGAGGTGCCCCTTTCATCTCAGGGGCCCTGTCCTCGTGCTGCTTCCCTGCCACTGACTGCAGCATTTGCACAGCCACCCAAATTGAGCAGAAGCCAGTGAAAATGAACCCGTGTGGCCACAGGAACGTTAGTGCTGGTTTGGGAATATGCGGTGAGGAGTGAGGGAAGAGCAGCAAGCCAATGATGGGGCTAAATGTGGTCTTACAGTGACCCTGGAACAGCATACAGAGGCAGGGCTAGGTTGGAAAGCAGGAGGAAGAATATATTTTGTTACTATAGTAATTTAGACCAACATTTAATCCCTTCTCAAGGATTTTGAAATGCACATAAACCAATAAGTATTTTATTGGCCTGTAAGGAAGCAGTAAGGAAATTTTAAAAGTACATGAAATTTCTATTGGAAAAGACATTATTCATATGCCATTAAAGGAGGGAAGGAAAAGAAGCAAATGGAAAACACTTTGTATGATCGTTTCCTTCAAGCTTTGAAGAGCCATAACAAGAGTAAGAGATTTCAGAAGAGCAAATATTTGGGATATATTCTCTTTATGTAATGCACTTATTACAGTGCTTACAAATATACAGCAATCTCCTATTTGTTAGCTGTGCCAGGGTGCCTATTGTATTTCTGCAACCATGTCGGATTTTGAGAAAACTATGAATGTTATTTAAGCATTTCTTGTAGGCTTGGACACCTTTTCTAATTCATTTGTTTTTATAACTGGTGATTTCTATTGCATTGAATCCTTATTGCCCTTTAGCTTTGCTTGCTGGAGTATAGTGTGGAGGAAGGACAAGGAGAGAGGGGCATTATGAAATCCCTTTCCTCACCTTGCCAAAAGAGAGAACTTTTCTTTATATGCCTGGTTTAGAGTGCAAGGTATCAAGTGTTCAAAACATGTAGAATATTCAATGCTGGGCTCTCTGAAAGATGCAAAGTAAAGCATCAAATATTTAGAAGCCTTGTGAATTTGATACAGCCTACATAATAAATCAATTTATATAAGGCTTAGAAAAATCCCGTTGTAGTTGAGTAGCTTTTACTCCAGCATATGATTTATTTCCAATACTTTTATTGGAAATAAAATACTGTTTCAATAATGCTTATGTAATTTGAGTATTTATTATAGTAGATTTTGTTTTGTATTCCTAATATGTATAATACATAATAGATATATTAAAATGCTTTTCTTCCTACTTATACGTCATCCAGTTTTCCTCCTTTGAAAGTACTCTTGCATGCAGTCATATACTCTTTTGCTAGATTGATATTAAACTTCCATTCTGTTATTTCCATTTTAAATCAATACTTGACCCTTAGCTCAGTAATGTCTGTCTCATGATCTGAAGAGTTGAGATTCTTGGCTACTTTTTGTACAGCTGGATAAAATGGACATGTTCATTTATTAACCTTTTGACTTGTCTGTTTTTACAAGCCCAGCTGTTTTTGGTGGGGGATTGAAGTATAGAGTAGCAACTTCAGAAGGAAACATCTTTTGTTATGATCAGAGTGAAAACTGAGCCTAGCGCATCAGGGGGGTATATTCTTACATAAAAGATTCCCACAAAAGAAAAGCCTCTGAAAAGGACCTCATCTTCCTGCACCTGATTGCCTTTGAATTTTATTTACTGTAATAAGTGGGAAGGTTTTCAAAGTTCAATTGAGGTACGCTGGACATAGGACTGTAAAAATATGATTAGTGAAACCATTGGTTCTTACCTTTGAAAGAAAGCCCGAGAAAGTCAAGTCTATCTCTTCCCTTGGTTCATAGGTCTGAAAAAGTCAAGACAACTGAGATCTGTATGGAGATACTAAAGCACCCTCACCATTGTGAGAAGCCAGCAGATTCAGAAGTTTAAAGCGTTCACAGAGGGGTCAGTTTACAGAAACTGTATACTAAGTGTTTTTGATGGCATACTGTTTTTAACCTCGAGCTCAGCAGAGACCCAAATCACTGGTGCATAGAGATGCTGAAGAAAGAAATAGCTTTATCTGTCCTCTGACTTAAGGTATTACGTTCACCAAACCTTTAGTCTTCAGCAATTTAACACTAATCCTACTTTATCACACCTGGAAAGCGTTTTAGCAACATCACTTAATCTTGACAGCATTTTCCTAGTAGAAGTGGAGGTTGGGAGCAAGGTGGTGGCAGGCAAGATTTTTGGCCTTCTCTGTTCAGCTGCAGAGTAGTATGGAACTGGAGTAGGATAGTTCCTGCCAAGCAGGTAAGTATATGCCTAATTTTGAAAGAAATTTCATTTACTCAGTCAATTTTTATGGTGTATGTTGCAGTGCCACTGCAGTACTGTGCTGACTGCATATGCAAGATAGCGTTTGGCCTAACTGAGCTTACGACTAGATGAAGGCATGAGTGCTGCAATGCAAGCTTTGACCCAAACTATTCCTGCCTAAGCCAGTGTCAAGTGCAAACTACTGGCCATGCTGATGGAGGTCCAGCCTTGCACTAGCGCAGGGACACTGGCACAAGCTGCAGCATTTCTTTTGGTCTGTTGTGATTCAGCAGGAGCTGCTCAGCACTATTGCTCCATCCGTAGGCTTACTTGGTGTGACCTACAGCAACTAGAACACTCTTACGATGGAACTTTGTTTGGGAATTCCAAGTGTATCGTAGCCTTGCTAGGCTTCTGCCTAGCAAGTTTGTGCATGTTGCTGTTTCTAATGTGCAAAAGAAGAGCTATGGGGCAGAGAAGAGTTCTCTGTCTAATGTGTTCTAAGCTTAGTAGCTGTTGAATATCTTGAGTAGCTTGTTAATGAGTTTGTGTGTTTGTTTCCCTCTGCAAGCTAAGTATCTAGCTCCAGGGTCTGTTTTTCTCAAAGTTACCGTATTTCCTCAGCTTCCCCTTCCTAGGCGTCCTGAGCACTTAGCATTTTGACAAGAAGCATCAAATTTGAAAACTGTCAGCAAAGAACTGATGTGAAAATATAGGCCTAAGTACCTTGGACATCCTCTTCAATGTATAGGACCCTAAAAAATAGGTCAAACTGAGCAGGCTAAGGGCTATGCCAAAACTTCGTCGTGTGTAACCTCTGATCCCTCTCGTGCTTTATTTCTCTTTCTTAAATCGCTTCCTTTTTTCCAAGTGGGCATTTCTGATGAAATTTATGGTTGTCATCAATTAAAAACAGTTTCAAGGTCAAGAATAAGTTAACTAATTTGTGGTACTTTCTCAGATTGTCTAGTATAAGTGATCACACTTTCGTTCATTAGGTATACGCTTTGTTTTGTTTAATAGTTTCTCATGTAATCTGACTCAGAGACAGACTCCAGGGTATTAGCTGAAGCAAGGCTTTACACTCCCCTTGACTTGTTCTCACTTGTACTGATTATAGGAAGAAATAAATCATTCCTATTAAGACCTTATGAGTTAAATGCATGGAAAAGATGTGCCAAATCCATTTAACTTACGACAGGTTTGAATAAAACTCCCTCTTCAGGGATCACTTCTTTAATTTTACAGTTTAGGGTATAAATAGATATGGGATATAAACTGAACATTTAGGGTGCCCAAAGGCATTATTGACGCAGTAAATCCCAGTGACAAAGCTTGTATTTTTAGGAGATAAATATGATTCTCTTGGGCTACTAGTACCTAATTAGTAACGAGAAGTATTTTTTAGTGTTAGTAGAATTTTCTTTCTTTCTGTTTCTGATCAAGTTCAGTGAATGTTTCCTTAAAACTCATAGGGGAGAAGTCCTTGGCTAAGCACTTTGGAAATGTGAAAATCTGGACTCTGTATATGCCTTCTGTTTCCTTTTTGGCAAGTCTGATTTTTTTTTTTTTAATTTTATATATTTTGAATGAATGAATATTCAGATGAGAATGTGGAGTTGCTTAGTGAATTACCTTTATTTAGCCTAACTCTGTAGTTTCACACACCCATTCAGCTTTGTAACAAAAGGGATAAATGGAGGAGGAAAATAGGGAGTGTTAAGGAGGGATTCCTAGCTACATCACTATGTGTAGAGGAGTACTCTAATCTCAATGCAGAACCACTGGTATCAGTGATATGCTCCTAAACTGTGCTAGTTTGGATAGAGAAAAGTAAACATAAGAGAAAGGAATGTCAATACATGGGGCAAATGGTGGGCCCCAGTGTAACACACTCGGTGCATACTCCATAATTGTTTTCCTGTTTGCCAAAGATGATAATCAAGTCCTTTATCTTAAATATGCTTCTTGCCACCTCTGGATGTGAGACACAAAGTGCTGACATAGTGGAACTTGAAGTTCAAAATATCCTTTTCAATGTATAGAAAACCTGAAAACAAATAGAGCCCTGCAGCCCCTCCAATGAGAGCTCTGGCAAAGCACTAGTATATTTTGCTTGTATCTGTAGATATATCATGCTAGCATGTCCCTGCTAAGAACAGCCTCAAAATGAAAACCTTTGTCAAGTCAAAGTTCTCTGCCTTGACAATGGTGACTTGGCTAAGACGGAGTTGCTTTCAATTCCGGTATGTAGTATTCTTCAAAGACAGTTGTTAGAACTGTTGGAAGATTCTTTCTTTTTTTTTAATTAAAATTACGTGGTAGGCTTTATTATAGTGGTTTAATTAGATCAGATAATATGCAGTCTTCTGGTAAACAGGCATTATGCTTTTAAGAACACAATTTGTATCAGAACTTTTTATTAAGCCCTAATAATGCACTTAAGGCCCTTAAGGCTTAAGCTCTACATAAGTGAATTTATGTAGCCTTACTGTGATAGGCAAGGGGATATTGATGTCTTACACAACCATCACATGTTCACAATACCAATCAAATCCAAAAAACCTAAGCCTCAAAATGATGCAACCCCCTTAAACTTTGACCAAGCAAAAGTCCTTTCTGGATAATTCTAATGAAATTGTGCTATAATTCTTGAGATATGCTTTTTCTTGTACACATAAGGCTCTACTATGTCAGGCAATTACACCATTGAGCTTTTTGGAGCATGGTGATGGACTTCCATTCTGTCCATTAAAGTCTGCAGGAAAGTTGCAGTGTGGGCAGGGAGCTCTTCTGATTTTGGATGTTGTTACTCTGAGTTGTGCTATACTCAATGCCATCCCAAAGGCAGCAGTCCAACCATAGGCAATTTGATTCTACTTGTTACGGAGGCCTTTGCCACTAGCAGCTTTTATTACTGTCTTCAAAGACTTTTGGTCTAGTCCTGTTGGGAGCAGAAGGTTTCTTCCAGATTGTTTTTGTAACCTTTAAAATATTTTGCAATCAACTTATAACTGGTGGGGCCTGTATGTAGCTTAAAATGTTTCAAGTCATTTAGTTCAGATCATAAACAAAAAAAAATGTATTCACTGAAAAAATTACTGGAGCACTTTTGGTGCTCTATTAGATGGTGCTAATCAGTTACAGAAGGGACGTAGTTTACCCTCCTCACACTATTTATCCTAGGGAAGAATATTCCATTTGTGCCACGTGAAGTTAATGATTTTGGATGCAAACATAAGTATAACTAAGGTCATCCATAACTATCATTGAAAAATTTACCAAAAAAAAAAGATATGGAGAATGAAATCTTGTTTGTTTTACTGAGCAAAGTTAAATGAAGAAATTATTTGCAATGCTGAATAGTTGAAATATATCACTAGATAGTCATGACTGATCATCTGTTTTCATTCACTTAGTGATTAAATTGCACACAAACTTCACTTTTTCTTTTTCCCCCAAATCCTGATTGTACAATTTCTGAATAACTTCAAAAAAAAACAAAAAAAAACCCCAACTTATTGCTTACATCATGGCTACTCAAGTAACACATTATATCCAATGCAAAAGGAGAGCATGCAAACGCCCAACTAAATGTCTTTTAACCCACGCTTCCTTTGTAATAAAATAATGGTAGCCAGGGTTTCCAAAGATACTAAGACCTGAAAAGTGAGCATGCCCCCTAATAGCTGTGCTAACAGGCTGAACACGGGGAAATAATAGCAATGCAGTGGCCTCTCCATGTTTCTCTCTGCCTCACTGCTCAATGGTGAATGTGCAGCATTGTTCAGCAGGGAAGAGTCTCCTAGCACTAAGCGTGTCTGAGCAGAATGAGGGGACCTGATTTTTAGCTTGTAGCCTCTTTGTAGCTGGGCTTGAAGATGGGGGTGGGAAATAGGCAGAGGTCAGAAGTTACAGAAACTGTGGTTGAGGTTGGGAGGGACCTCTGGAGATCATCTAGTCCAACCTCCTGCTTAAGCAAGGACATCCAGAGCACATGGCACAGGATCATGTCCAGTTGAATTTAGAAGATCTCCAAGGAAGGAGACTCCACAACCGCTTTGGGCAGCCTGTTGCAGGCCTCTGTCGCCATCACAGTCAAGAAACTTTTCCTTCTTTCCATGCAGTCAGCAGCAGGTTGCTGTACCAGTTCTAGCCTTGTAGGTTGTGATTCCTCTGAAGAGGATTTTCAGGTTATCTGCTCACATGAGCAGATGAGACAGCAGAAGGATCCCTCACCATCTCTGAGTACTGCAACTGAATGTTAAGAGAAAACATCTCTAAGAAATCGTTAGAAAGCTACACTTGATGTTAAGGACATGCATGGATACTACGTGACCCACCTCAGTGAGGATTTAAAACTTAACGTTGTTTTGATTGTGATTTTAGGAAGAAAATAAGTGTTACTGTGGTGTCTATTTTTAAACAGCGTCTAAGAAAAGGTGACTGTGAGATAAGCAGTGAGAATACTGCTCTTAAATGCTGTGCCATGCACTGAATTAGCTGAAAGACCCCATGATCTACCATGGTATGGAGTTGAGAAGCTTTGTTTTCTTTAAAAATATATATTTTAAAAAATGTTCTCTAGCATGGCTCTTAAGAAAAAAAGCTGCTGTTATGACACAAGGAGTTAATGTGCCCCTCTCCTCTTCCCCGACCACGTGACATTGTGTATTGGCCCTTTTAGCAATACTTCCCAAAGTCTGAGCTATGTGTTTTGGGTTTGAGGTTTTGATTTGGATCCTGACTCTAATATTAAAATAAAGATGGATTTGGAGTGGTATTCCTTGCAGAAAGAGAGGGGAGAGAGAAGAGTGGGGGAAAAAAAGAGGGAAGGTAAAAACAAACCAGAAAAAAATGATATATTTAAATACCACTTTAATGTGAAAGAGAAATCTTAAACTTTTGTTTTAACAATATGCTGTACTAAAAGGACTTCAGTCTTCTAATTTAAGCTTTTTTCCCCCCCTCTGTCTCTATAATCTGTGTTGCTGCATGTGGACAGAATTAGATTAGTTGTGCTTCTTTTTGTTTTTAATATAGTTAACATGCTGACTAAAATCTTGCCAAAATAGAAATGCTTGTAGACTGTAACAGAGTATCAATATGGTTTTGTCAGAGGCTGCAAAATAGAAGCAGGAAGATGGTTATGATGCCTTTTATATATAGTATGTAGCAGTACATTTTTTTAATTGAGATTTCATGCCCCTCTCCTGTTTCTATTTTTCCTGGATTGATAAATGTTGCCCAATAAATCAAATAATGAATAGAGGTCTTTAGATTTCTATCTTTCTTTGTAGGGTACTGTGAGCACATAAAGCTAAAATAAAATATCCATACCCCTGCATTCTGATACAGACATGAAAGAATTAAAACTCTAAAGTGAAATTATTTTCCTATACCTGTTGGCAAAGAATAGGTTCTATATTACACGTGGCTTTTAACAAACTGACTGCCTTTCTGGTTCAGATTAAGCATATTGTTCTAATAAAAAGAAAGTGCAGAGGAAGACTCAGTGAGTCAGTCCTTGCGAGTCCAAACTTCTTATATTTGCTTCTTGTAGCTTCTGAGGGGTGACTCTTCTTGTTGTTAATCTTGGTTACTGATATGAAATATATATTGCAGGCACTGACAGCATTATACCTGGATACAGATGCTAAACTGCTCAGTACACTGATACTGCAGTGATCTAAGATCATTCTAACTCATGCTTTGATTCTCGGATACGAAAGTACTACGAAATTTGTGATTTGTTTGTGACAGGAATATTGTTGTTTTCAATTATTTTACTTCGTGAAATAATAGCTAAAAAGTAGTAGCAAGGGGCAAATGGTGCCTCAGCCTAAAAGCAATTTCTAAAGCATTGGTAAGTCACTTTCATCTCAAAAGTTATTATAGTGGAACAGCTTTTATATGGTAAAGCTCAATGTCAATACAGCAGGGGCTAATCAAAACAAGATAACAGCAGATCAGGATTAAAAAGAATTGGCAGAAGAAAATAGGAATAAAGATGTTTGGCAGTTGTCTTGTTGCAGATATCTTGTATGTG
>JAUBOD010000386.1:1519032-1554531 GCA_032353885.1 Nothura maculosa
CCTGCTGGAGCGGGAAGGTTGGACCAGATGATCTCTAGAGGTCCCTTCCAACCTTGTAGATTCTGTGATTCTGTAATACATTCCTGTTGAATTGAGATTGTGAAAGAACTGTTAACTTCATGTTATAACATCCCTTAAAAATAAGGCACGCTGTTACCTTGTAGCAGAGCGGCCGTAGGAGGTGACTGATTACTTGAAATGGCAGAGCTGGCCTGTGGCAGACACAGATGAACCATCAACATGTCTTAATTCTAACATGGGTGGAATTTAAGGATTCTCCTCCCTGGGATACAAATACACATGACTTTTTTTTTTGGTTTTATTTTTGTCCAAAACAGGAAATCCAACAAAAAAAGTCTTATTTTAAATGCAAACATCTGTTAGTATGAACCTAATGTTGTTATTTCAGTTCGGTTTCAAAAATTTTGTTGCTAAACTTTGAGATGCAGAGGAGGTTCCAGTAAATGTTTACAACTCAGAGTTGGGAGAAATCTTTTCACTGAGTTTAAAGGAAAGTATCAATTACAAAACACTTCTGGAGCTAGTTTCTATTCTGAAAGTCACCTATTCCAGAGAACTGGCAGTTACCAAATGCATTTTTTTAGGGATGACTTTCAGGGAAGGACTTGGCAGTTAGCACAAAAATCAGAGAAGGGATTTTAAAGAAAACAGAAGACCAGAAAACTATTGCAATGAATTTAAAAGTGCTCATTAGCTTGTGCATTTATGAACTCTTACTACATTGAAAGAGATGAGCTTGTATGAAAGATTGTCTCTTTTGTCACACAATTAAATACATAATTGTAAATCATCTAGTAAAAGCTATTGTAGATATTTTATATTTGGTTCTACTGAAACTATGCATGCCTCTTTTAGAGCTTTTTCCTTAATTTATATTTCTGGCTAGGAAATATTTAAGCTTTCGGGTTAAACTTCACAGTGTTTTTAGAAAAACAGCTAGTGCATTGTGCTGTACAAGGAGTCACCAGAGGAGGACTTCAGTGCCCTTGAATTGCAGTAGAGTTGCAATTCAGTCTGAGCTTCAACAGCAGCCGCAGCTTGGCTCGATGAGGTTGAATGCTCCGGTCATCGCTGATTTATTGATGTGACAGGATGCTGGCTTGGAGCAGCAGACTAATCAGGAGGGGAGCAAGTTAAAGATGGACTTGGTGTCCTGGCAGTGCTGCTTCCCATCCTACCGGAGGAGCCCGGAGCGATGCCGTGCCACAACGGTGCCTCCCTGTGCCCTGCTGGGCAGGGGATTCATGAAGTCACAGCACTAAAGGCTGTGACTGTAAAAAGGCAGACTGTAAAAAGGCTTAAAAAAAAATCAAACAGCCTCCTGTTAAATGTTTATTTTCAGCCTTTCAGAGTTGTCTTCACTAAATGCCAGTATGGGTGGATATGGGTAGAAAGGATGTAAAACTTTTGACTGCGTTTTAATCTGAGGTAGAGAAAAGAATGGTGTCATTATTCTTATGTATGCACTTAAATGTCAGTGTTGTTACTGAATTTCCATTCAAGCTGTCTTGCAGATTTGCTAACTATAGTGGGTCTTTTTTAAATGGCGAGGTAAAATTCCTGAAATTTTGGAGAAAAACATTTTTAAAGGCCTATAAATAGAGCACTGGGTCCATATACTCTATTTGTGTTGCAGTGCATCAGCAACACGTGACAGGTTGTTTCTTTGTTAGCCATCTCTGCAGTACTGTATACAGATTGAATAGCTACTGCATTGCAGAGAGTTATTAATACATTACACTGCATTTTCAGTGAAGATGTCAGCATGTCCTCTAGAACTTAAGACAGAATGTACCCTGTAACAAAGTAATGTTTTTCTTTATTTAATATTGCTGAAGAGAACTTATTTCTTCAGGAGATCTTTAGCCACATGGGAATTGCAGAATAACTTTATTCATAACTTCAATGAACTGCATTTAATAAGCTTAGAGAAATCAAGACTTTTCTTCAAAATGAAAGCAGGTTAACTTTCTTCAGCTTTTCATCCTGATGCATTAATAATGTGTTCTTATGACACATGACATGCAGCAAGAGGACAGGACAAAGCAAGGAACAGAATGCCAAATTCTAAAAGATGCAGGCGATAAAGCAAACAAAAGTCCCAACCCAGGGAAGCTGGAAAATCACAGAATCTTCAAGGTTGGAGGGAACCCCTAGAGATTATCTAGTCCAATCTTTCTTCTCCAGCAGGGACACCTAGAGCACAGGGTGGCATCCAGGCAGGTTTTGAAGACCTCCAGAGGAGGAGACTGTTCCAGTGCTAAATGAGGATAGATGAGGTAAAACCTTTACTTTTCTAGCACATCTATCTTTTTTTTTCCCCAACACTGTCTAACGTGTGCCTCAGAAAAAGCCGTTGACTTTCTATTCTCCTGCACTGACAAACCTTGCTGCTGTATATGTTTAAAGCAGGCAGAGGCCCTTCTGAGGACATCCTTATGGACGAAGGGTAAATGTTTGATGGCTTATATAGAGAGAGCTAAGGCCACAGGCAGATGTGAAGAGGTTAAAAAGCAAGATAAGACAGCAAGGGCCTCTGCCTCCTGCAAAAGTAAGGTTTGTGAGGAAGCTAATGCTCGGTCACTGCTTGTCCCAAACCTGCTGAAGCAGAGGGGAGAAGGTCTCTGCAGAGACTGACAGTGGGTCAACTTGGCACTACACTTATTTTAAGCTTCAAGGTTCAGGAGGTTCCTTGTGGTGAAATGAACTTCATGCTTTCTTGGTAGTGATGTCCACATATATTAGCACAATAGTTTGTATAAGTGTCCCGTGTCTGGTTGACGCTGTGCAGGATTGCCCAAGAGATGGCTGAAACCTGCCTCAAAGCCAACATAAACGACACAGGAAAGGAAGACAAAAGGTACAAGGGAAGTCGAGGTTCAGAGAACTAAATTACTAACCAGTTCTGAACACCTCCAACTCTTCTTTACAAGTTACAAGTAACTTGTTGTAATGATGTTACACGTGTCTGGTTGCACATTTTTCCATGCAGATGGCCTGTACCTGATGTCTGCAGGAATTGTCATGTTGCCTACGCTGGAATGTTTATGAATGTGCAGCATAGCAAATGTACAGGAAATCTGCCACATTCACATATACATGGTCAAGTACCCATGTACTGCACTCTGCATATACATGTACTGAGGACCACTGTTCCATTCCTGTGCTTGTGAATGTGTCTGGGATTTATGGAGGTAGGTCCTCCTGTCTGATGCCTTGTGCAGCACTTTTAACGAAGGATGTGTGTATGTATATTTATTGCAGTGTTTAAAAAAAAAAAAAAAAAAGAAAACATAAGAAAGGGGTGCATGTCTCAAAGACCTGAACTGTGACAACTTGGTAATTGCTTGTAAACACATAGCCTTTAAACTTTGGTAAAAGGGACTTTCCCCCTGACAGCATGGGCTGTTCAGATCCAAGTATTTGGTAGCTTTAGGGAATGGCTATTTTCACTTTCTCTTACTCTGGCTTCCATCTGAAAGGGGTTGTTCAAGGAGTATGTTTTTTAGAAAACTTTAGAAGAAGGCTGTGGCCCCATGGCATGCACAAAGACAGACAGAGAGTGAATTCTAAGTACGATTATTTAAAGACCAAGGCTCCTCCTGTGAGTTATGTTTGTGCTCGCATCTGGGGGAGCACATCTGGGTGGTGGTGCCACCAGCAGCTGGCAGCTCCGATTCCTTCTGCTTCTCAGCACATCTGAAGAGCCACAACCTTCCTGGCAGGACCAGCTTACACTAGGCACTGTCCCCACCAGTGAGCACCAGTCTGGGAGTCTTGGACTCTACATGAGTTGAATTATCATCTTGTTTTCATTCCACTGTCATTCAACCAGCAGCTGCATCCAGCACTAGTCTTAGATGTACTTAAAATGATCTTCTGTCTTACTTTATAGTATTCCTTTTCCCAGGTAAGTGCAGTGTCAGCCTGCCTGGCATCATGTGCCCTTTTAAACGAGTTATCCAACCCAGTGAGCTAGAGCACTGCGGAATTCACAGGCAGTCCCTGTGAAGGGAAAGCAAGCTTTGGGTTTGCATGAAGAGCTAGTACTGGAGTGTGAGCAAGACAAGTTCTGCATTAGACCCCCTCTGTTTCTTCAGGTCTTTTCTCCTGTTTGTCCTCTTTTTAACCTTCTTCCTGCTCATGCACTTTTCTATTGTGACACAGAGCATCTGGTGGTTTTAGCACTTTCCTCCAAAAGCCTTTCTTATCCCCCACCTCTTTTTTAAATTACAAAAGCCTATTCTTGATTTTGTTTGTATGTATGTAGAATCCAGAATTATCCTATGCAAGTAGTATTGCATGTTTGAGGGAGTTTCTGACATAAATATACATACATCACTTGATGTTATTGTGAAATATTTGCTTTGCACGCTTATCAATATTGCCTTCAAATCAAGGGGCAAAGCATAAGAGACGCCGTGGAAGTGTGGGCTGTGTGTGATGTTTTTATAGCGCCATGCCTGGAAAAATGGAGGTTCCTGGGTGTGTTGCTCAGTGAAGTGTGTGCTCGCAAGTTCCCCACAGCGATGTCCATTGTCTCGTGCCTGGGTCGAGTGATGTCATGTTTCATTTAAGGCTCCCGGCGATGCTGAAGGCTGCCGGTGCGCTGGGAAAAAGGCGATGAGAAAGTTGTGAATCAGGTTTCTGTGAAGCCTTTGTGTTTAGAGTTGTGATAGATAAAAGCTGACTCATGCAATATTTCTGGCGGAGGAGCTGCACGGGCTGGTAAGAGCTGCTCGTTTTACCTGAGTGCCCAATGAGGTAATTCTGGAACAGCTGAAGGCAGAGCGTGCGCGGCCCTGCTGTCACACAGGTAAGCTGGGGGCTGCGCGGGGAGGATTTGGAGCATAGAGAGGACTTGTTTGCTCTCCGAGCAAGGAGCCAGAGACATTCCACAGTGGTGAGATACTGTCGCAGAGGATTTTCCCTTGCAGTAACGCTCTCGGACGTTCGCGTGCTTCCTTATGACAGAGGCTATTCTGCATGGGGGGAGTCCTTTGACAGCGGCGCGCTGGTTGATATATTTTTTTCCTTGTAAGACTGCTAATAAATGGGATTTCTGTTGCTCAAAGTTCAGTTAAAGTACTTGGCAAGCTACTGGATGTGACAGCTAAGGGTGAATGCATGATATGCAGAGATCTAATCCTGCAAATATTGTAGCTCTCTAATGTGATTTTTGTTCACAGGCGGGGGGTTAGTTTTAAAAATGACATGTGTTAATGTTCAGGATTTAGTTGGGGGGATGGAGAATAGCCTTCCCTTTAGGACTACTGAAAACAGAGGATGTGCGGGTATATTTAAGAAGGTTCTAGTGGGATATTTTAGGGAATACTTTTTAACCTTTTTCAGTCAGGCAGCTGTATAACATGTTTTCAGTTTTGCTGCAGTAATCGAATTTGCTGTTGAATGTAAGAATTGTTTTAAATGGTCCTGCTTATTTTTATCTGGTGCATAATTGGTTTATTTGAAATGTGAACATATTTCAAAACAAGGGAAAGGTTCCTTATATTTCTCATCACTTTCATTTGGCTAAACTTCCAGAGGATGTGAGGCTTGTAACTTCTGTGTTAAAATATTGACTTTGTAGATTACATCTGAGGTGCCCTTTTTCATGATAGAAGAAAGGCAACAATAGTAATTATGGATATAAATGACTTGCAAGTTTTTAGTCACGTATTGCGTAATGAAATGGCTCATGCTATAAACAACTTTGAGAAATAAACATCTATATTTAGACAGGGCTTGGGGTCTTTGTATCTCATTATAACACTGACTCAAAGCACTTTCTCTTTCATTGTGTGTTCATGTTTTGGAGTAGCCAAAGCTATGAGGAAAATGGGAGACTATTTATCACTGTTATGAAAATAACTGCAGGAAGAAGCAATGTATTAAGGAATGGTAAAGGACAGAAACATATGCATTTACTGAAGAGTGCGTGCAGAAGACATTAGATATGCTGAGACACTTGCTCTCCACATCACTCTAATGTGGTGACTAGCATTGCTCTTGCCTGCTGCAGAGTCGTTGAACGTTGTTGTTTTTGCTGGTGTCTCCCGTTGTGCCTCGCTGGCACGGAGTGGCATCGCGGGGAGGGAGGTGGAGGGGGCAGGGAGGTCTGCAGAGGATGGGGGAGGCTGAATCCGTGCAAGGGCACAAACAAGAAGTGACCTTGTACGGGGAGCGGGCTTCTTTGTGAGCCTGGACAAATATGTAATTATCTTCTTTTCAGGGCTGCACTAACAAGAGATTACTGTTCTGCCTTAATTGAGCCATGCAAATTTCAGATCGTCTCCCTCCCCACCCCCCTGTTGAGCTAAATAATGTTATTCACAACTCATAACAGTTCTCGATGTTATTTTTGCTTCATTACTGAAAAGGCTCAGCAAACAAAATAAGTCGTGAACCAGGCCAGATGTGGGTCAGGGAATAAAAGATGTAACCCAAAGTACATACTTGTGAGAAGATTTGGTGATACCTAGAATTACAAACTGTTTATATAGCCTGATTTTTAAATTATTTTATTTACTTGTTTGTTTTTAAGATAAATGAACCTAACTCTTGGTGATAGCTTTTAAATTGAGGAGGGGGTTGAACGGAAGAGGGGGTAGGTCCTTATATTTAGGTCCTCCTGTTCAGGAACCCAATAAGTGAATTTGCTTTTCATGAGAAGTTTGAACTAAAGACAGAAATTTGTAAGCAGTTACAGTGTTTTCAGAGCACCTGCAATTTGGGTGTGTTGAAACCAACCTGGGAGGCTCTCACTTCATCTGGTACTTTGTGGACTTTTCACCAGGCGAGAGGCACAAAATTCAGACAGTTGACAGGAGAGGCTATTTTACAGTAATACTGTGTCAGAGCTGTGAAAATCCTCATGTTTACCTGGCAAAGAGAGATGGGAAAGTGACCGTGACAATGAGAGGGCTTCAGTTTCTGCCTTTTCTGATGATTCCCAACTTTGCAGACATCACCTTGTGTCTCTGCAGCAGCAGAGGTAGCACTGCCTTGGCCAACAGGTCGTCTTGAAGGTGAACCTGAAAACTTAAGGAAAACTTTCCCTTCTTGTGTTTATTGCGGAGGGTTTAGGGGTTTGCAGCAGTTACCTCTAGATCAAATTAAGGCTAGACAGAGCCAGGGCTTGTCCCAGGCTTGGGCTTGGACTTGGACCGGCAGGATGCAAAGTGTTTGTTACAGCACTTGGAAGTTGAGGGAAGTAATTTGTTTCCTGGTTTTGTATCATGCTGAGACTCTTGGTCAGGTTTCTCGTGCCTCTGAGTTGAGCTTCCCAGGCGGTTTCTGTGAAACTGAGATGGGTTTCGAGCTGGCTGGAGGGAGCTCGGTGTTGGTGCCCAGGCTGCAGGAGCGTCAGGCCCTGGATGATATCCGTGGGGGTTTTCAGGCACTTGCTTCGCTGCTCAGCACCTACCAGTCACAATTTCAGCCAAAATTCTTTGCAGGAAGGCCAAATGGTCAGTTTGGACTTGCCTAAAGGCAATAAGAATAAATTTGAATAAAACGTAATTTTTAAGGAAGTAGTCGGGATGAAGCTGAGGATAAAAGAGACCAAGAATTCTGAGTACAAAATGATTTGCTTGGTGTAATTTATGTAGGGGCATGGGAAGAGTGATTTGTATGGAAATGATGGGATCTCAGCCACATTGTTGTGGCTGACACGTCCATTGCTTGCCAGGTACCGAGGCTTTGCTGAGTACAGGAGAATACATGAGAATGCAGGAGGTACCAGGTTTAAAATGTCAAAACTTGTATTTTTAACAGGCAAAGAAACTGTCATGAAGCAAAGAAAGAGGATATGGTGGAATAGCTGTCTTTTCCTTTCTTTACTCTTTTCAAAGCCTTGCTAAAGTCAACCTATAGCTTCTGCCTACAAGTATGTTGTATGGAAAAATACTTTTATTCATTTTCAGTGACCTGAAGTGTTTTGTTTGATTTTTATATTAATGAGCTTTGCAATGTTTGTGAAGCAAATATTATATATTAATGCCTTCAGGTTATCTGGAAGGCATACAACATATCGGTAAAACAGGAAGAAAAGAGTATGGAGTAATGGAATGTAACAAAAACCCTTTATTTTCCCACTAAATGCAGCTAATCAGGCATTTCTTTGTCATGTAATTTTAGTAAAATCTCTGGGAGCTAGTTAGCGGAAGGGTATTCCTGTTATCTTGTTTATCCTGTACATTTTTTCAAGAGGGTTTACATCTGCACAGCTACTCTGTGCTTTCTAACTGAACTTGAAAAATGATCCAAAGCTGATAACAAAATACATTCTTCCTTATCAAAAATGCATACTTTCTTATCACAAGCAATAGGAAGGCAAACATCTTTGTCCATACCCATTTTGATATGAGAAACTTCACTGCTTCCTTCAATTTTAAATATTTGTTGTTGTTGTTTGTTCAGATTATTAAAAAAAAAGTGTGAAACCATGATTTTATGGGGCGAGGGGACATACAGATAGGCCATATACTTTAAGATAAAACCTCTTCTACAAGGATATATGTGGGATATATAGCTGTGTGCCTATATATTTAAGGATATGTGTGTGAAATCAGCTTCTAATCTAATGTACCCCAATCTAATCGTTGTACCCCAAGTAACAAATTAGGCTCCAGTGTCTATGTTAATTCCATGAGTTACCTTCAGGGCATTATTTCCTTAAGAGACAGCTAATGCCATGATCACATAATGGTAGTCTTAACTACCAATGTACAAATAAAATCTTACATGTTCAGCATAGGCCAAGTAACAAATTTTCTGACTTTTTTGATGGCTTTTATTTTTAAATGAATAATAAGATTTTTTTATTTGCTTGTTTGTTTTGTTTTAAGATCAGAGATAGATATTTGTTTTAAGACCAGAGATAGTTTTCTTCCTATCCACAGGCTAACTGGAGCAGCAGCAGTGTTATGGATTTTTTTCCCTTGTAGCAGCAAAACCAATTTACTTTAGTTTAAGAAAGCCCATTTTAAATGACAGAAGGGCTTAATTTGCAGCTTTATTGGTTTTCTAACTGAAATGCTATCTAAAATGCTAATCACCAATGTAATGCTAATTGTGGATGTGTTTTTTGAAAAATAGTTGTCACTAAGCTGAAGAAAAATGAGAGGGGAGGTGGGTAATGGGAAGGCTAAGCTGCTGTTGCATGAGTAGCTTCAATATTTTCATTAAAAAAATGTCATCAATTTACATGTTTCACAGAATAGATACTCTAAGCCTTTTTGAGTTTGAGATGAGAAAGTCTGGGTTGACATTACTTACTGAGACAAATTCAATTTATCTCTAGTGCAAATGGCTAGTGATATATATATATATTTATTTATTTTACTTGGCCAATAAAAAAGAAAGTAGGAAAGTAGACTGGATATAGTGACAGAAAAATAGACACCTTATTTTGTACTGATATCAAAATACAGCTTTTGGCCAGCTCAAAAAGAGATAGTAATCTAGTCTGAGTTGAACAGATTCAGAACAACTTATTTTCCTAGTATAAAAATGAATTATTTGGCAGTATTACATCCTGTGGGAACTTTTTTGGAAGCTGTTATTTATTTATTTTTATTTATTTATTTGCTGGAAAATCATTCTGATGATGGTTCTGAGTATAACTTTGGACTGGTGCTGTTGTTGTAGGAGCCACCGCAAGCTCTATCAAGGAGCTGCTTTTAGTTTCTGTTTGACTCTGTTGGCCTGCAGCATGGAGAGTGATACTGTCCCATGTCATGGGCACAGTTCTTTATACCTTCAAACCTCCCGGGCCAGGATCAGCTTGGAGAAAGCAGGGACTATTCCCACCAGTATTTTTTTAACCCTAGGTGAAATCTTTGGGTTTGATTTCTTTCCCGAGCAGCACACATGCTGATGCCAAGCACAGCAGGCGGGAAGGAAACGTGTGAGCAGGCGGGGTGCTATGCCTAGGTAGTATCCTGCAGGGCATTAGAGATATCCTAGTCAGAGCCATGTTAATCTGGGTATCTTCCATATAAATTGCTGTGTGCTCCATCCATATGCAGAACATTGAAAATGCCTGTTGCAAGCTTTTCTGTTATGTGGACAATAGCAGTGAAACTACTTCTCTGTGTTTATTTTTTTTTAGATGGCTTCCATTTGCCTCTCGAAGTTTTACCGGCTGTGACAGAGGCCCTTGACTCCAAGGCAAAAAGGGAAGGTTTGCACAAGGAGAACAGACCTTTCCAGTATTGTGAAAGAAAAACCATGGAACTGTCAGACAGCGACCGTCCCGTCAGCTTCAGCTCCACTTCCTCCTCTGCTTCCTCCAGGGACAGCCACTGTTCCTTCGGAAGCAGAATGACCTTAGTTTCCAATAGCCATTTGGGCTTGTTTAGCCAGGATAAAGAAACGGGGGCCATCAAGCTAGAACTTGTCCCAGCCAGGCGATTTTCCAGCAGCAAGCCACGCAAGAACACCCCAGCGGAGCAACAGGAGACTGAGGAAAGCCTGGAAAAAAGGCCGAGTATGCCGAGGAAAGCAGAACCGAAAGGAGCGAGCAAGAACTGTGCAATGTCCCTGGCCACAGAGCCGACCAGTCCCAAGCTACTCTACGTAGACAGAGTTGTCCAAGAGATCTTGGAGACAGAAAGAATGTACGTGCAGGATCTAAAAAGCATCGTAAAGGTAGGATTCTTGATGAGAATGAGGTGCCTCTTTTATATTGTTTCTTGTTTTACGTAGGCAGATGGATTTGACAACGGAGTTGGTGTTTGTAAATTAGCATGAATAAAATCTTTGTTCTTTTGTATTCTGGAATTTCTATTTGCATAGAGAACTGTGAGGTTATTACTTCATGAAAAAGTAATATTCAAAAATATCTTACAGCTGATAAAAGTGGTGGTGACCCAAGAGTGATGAACTGTGCAGTAGTGCTTGTTTACAAAGAATGTACAATCCTGTTTCCCAAGTACTGCACGCTGCAAGTAGAAAACAGCTTCTTTACGTACAGTTCCACATTCCCTTTACTGCTTCATCTGAAGGGTCTCCTCCTTAGGATTTTTTTCCTCTGAAAACACTAGTCTTTCAAGTCCTTTCTGGCCTTTTTCTTTCTCCCTTTTGTGCAATCTGACAGCTGTAGACTGTTTGCTCCCAGTCCTGGGTCTGTAGTATTGAATATGGTTTGTGTATTTGATGGAAAACACTATTGTCTTCACTATTGCAGGATCAAATAGGTTCTCTTTAGTTCTGAAAGGGTAGTGACTGTGGCATCTGCTGGTGAAGTGCAGTTTTTTGTTCAGTTCTCAGCCCCACAATATCTGTGACTACCCCTTTCTAGTGCTGTGATTGTGTCTCCATCCTTATGTGGATTGTTCTGGCGTCAGATACTTTAACTATGCCCATCCCTATCATATTCATTTGTGTTTATAAAGACTCAAAGCAAGTCTTTTGGCATTCTTTACATGCTTAACCTACGTGTGTATGATATCACCACTCACAAAAAATAAATGCCTCTTAACTGGACCTGTAATGCACTATAGCTACAGTAAATGGCTTTAGGTAGCTGTACGTGATAGTCTGGAAAAGAACATACAAGTCAGCTGCTACCCCCACAAGACCCTACAGTATTTAAAGAGGAAAAGGCTAAGTCTTTGATCACACAGATGCATGTGTTCATTTCCCTTCCAACCCTCCCCCTAAAATCTTTTCATAAAGAAGTCTTTCTGCAGACCCGTCTTCATTTCTATAGTTGCTCCTGTGTCACTAAATTCAGTTTTTGCCTAAGTTTAATTCTGGTAGTGTTAAAGTCTGCTTGTTGTATGCTACTGAAGCAAGTCTGCCTGCATATGTAGTCACCACTCACTGGGCATGACCTGTATGTTTTTGAAAAACTTCATTCCTCATTCCTTGCCCTATGCAGTAAATTATACAACTTGAGAAACTGGAAACTATCATTAGCATAATCTTTGCTGATGCTTGCTAGGAACACTTTAAGCATCACTTTAATACATGTGGAGAAAATGAGGCAAATGCCCTTCAAGTTTTAAAGGAACATTGGGAGCTTATCTGTGAAATGCCAAAGCTTGCACAACATCTAATAAATAAGGAATCTTGAAAACTTTGTGTGTCTTTAGCAGCCTATCTGAGAGATGATGCAATTTGCAACAGGTTTTTTTTTTTTAGGTAGGTACTGAGGATCCAAGGGCTTCAAAGGAGCTCCTTTCCATATCACGAGTACAGGAGGGAAACAGCCACTTTAGCCTGCGCGTGTTCTTCACTTGGTTTCAGGGGAGGGAAGTGTGTTTGGAAGCACATGCATTTTCATACATTTTTCAGGATTCCTTTCTTAACAAGTCACCTTGGCAACACTGCAGTGATCCTACCCAACTAAGGGTGGTGGTTGTGAGAAGACGGGAAGACTCCAGACATTTGTAGGAGTGCGGCAGCCTTTGAGATTTTGATTATCTGAGCCTCTGTGACTTGAGGCCATTTAGTTTGGCAGACAGATAACTGGCAGAGAGCCAAAATAAGATGAAGGGGAGCAGCACAATCTGTCTTTTTTTCTAAATAAACATGGGTCAGGTTTTGGCAGCTTGTTAGGAATTGGGATGAGAATGGGAAAAGGGAAGCTGGGGAAAGGTCAGAGCACGAGTGCTGCCTAGGAAGGGTATGGGAACTGGAGAGTGGGAGCTGGTGGAGCAAAGCGTAAGTAAATCAACTAATATTAAGTAGGGAGTAAATTATCAGAGAAAAACAATATGAGGAAATAAGAGGAAACCCAGAAACTGGAAAGTTGAGGGCAGTATGGAATAGAACTAGAGCACTCTGGGGAGTTTTGCAGTGGACTACAGCACAGCAGAAGCTTATGCACACAAACTAAAAATAGTCCAGAGGTTTTCAGGAGATGAGGGGAAAGCAAGGCAAGCCAAGGACAAACAGCTCAAGACTAGGAAGATGATACAAGAACAAAAAAAGGAGGAAAGAACAAGTATTAATATAATTGCTCTCTACCCCTAGCTGAGAACTGTTGGTACAGATCTCCAGCTACTCTCAATCCCCAAAGCAACAGTTGATTGAATTTTGTCCCAAGTGATGATGATTTGCTGACAGTACCTTCTTTGTAGGCAGCAAAAACATCCATAAAAGGGACATGGTCTCTCAGTTCTTTCCAGCACTCTGAATCATGTTAGAGTCTAGTACCAGGATGTTCTAGACTAGATGTTTAAAACACACATGCATAGATCTACTTGCTAAATCTCTAGTGCTTAGCAAAGCCTGTTTTATCTGAAATACACCTCCAAGCTTTTTTTTTTTTTTTTTTAATCTTTAATTCATCCATATACCTATGCCCCTGTCACACTGCACCTATAAGAGATGGTGGCAGCCCCATCACGGAAGTTATATTGACTGCAGAGCTAGAGGAGCAACTACACAAATGGCTCACTAACATAGACTCTGTGAAATTATATATAGCTTCCTCATGCAATTCGTCTTGTCCCAAGTTGCATTCACTAAGACATAGGGTAATATAGTACTTTACCTTTATTGCCTGTATGCTCAGTGCAATACTTGGTATAAGAGGCAATGGATTGAATGGAGGAAAAGAAAAGTTCACCTTTTTCTGATGATTTTATTGATCTAGCCATGTTAAGTTAAAAAGACAGTTTTCCATTGTCTTTTAAGTATCTGTTTGGTCTTTGCTCTTAAGAGCAGCAAACTGTTGGACAGAGTTAGAAGGGACTTCACTGTGCAGAGCTAATGTGATCTTTTACAGATACTGGAGACGTGCTGAGGCTCTCCAGCTTTCTTTTAGATTGCTGATGAAAAGTGTTTCAGTGATTTAGGACGAGCAACAGGAGGCTGTACAGACACTATGTGGCTCCTCCTACCCTAGGATATGCTTAAAAACCACTGGCTTTTCTAGCCAGTGCAGCAATTTTGTATGTGACCTAGAAGCATAGTTGAATTAATTGAGAAATGTTGCTGTGATTCTTGCAAAGGCAAGCATTATAATAAGGGGAGAGTGAATCTTTTGTTGTTTGGTATGCTTTTATCAGGTAATCTGTTCAAAGCAATTAAAATTTTGAATTAGTGCAGCTTGAAGTGTGTTTTGGGCAAGTTTGTGATAGAAAATCGGATATCTGGAGTTTCTGCTTGTATCATGCTGACAGGTGTGCTGGTCGAGGCAAAGCTGCAGATTTTCTCCTCTTCAGGACCAAGTTTGACTGTTTTAAATCACAGTTTACTTAGAAAATATATAAAACTGAATGAGAGTCACTTATTCAAGTAACCTTTTTTTTTCCCTCCTGGTAAAATGCTTTGCCTGAGTTTATTAAGTGAAAATGTATTTTTACACTGGCAGTTTGTAGGAGTCTGAAGCCTATATTTATAACTTGTACAAACGCTTGTAAGTAGGAAATGACACCCACATGTGTTTCTTACTGTGCAGAATGGTGGAAGAACACAAGTGCACTTATTTGTCGTGCATTTATCTAGCATGCTCCATCAAATTTCCTCTTACAGCCAACATGAAGAGGCTGAGAACATTCAGGTCCACTGCATAAATGTCTACCATTAGATCTAAGTGGTATTAGTATGAGTAAAAAGCTATTGGCATCTACAAAGGGCAATAACTAGAGGGGAAAGAAACAATTTTGTCACCACCATTGTACATATTGATGCAATGGGCAGCTGAGCTTCAGGAAGCCTCAACTCCATCTCACCCCTGGGAGATGACTTCTTTTCACTCCACCACTTTTGAATCGTCTGTGGTGGACTATTCCAAACTCCTATCCTATTTCCTATCGCTGTGCTCCTGCTTTTCCAGAATTTTTGTTCTCTTTAACCCTTCTTTGTTGTTTTAGTAGTTGAAGTTCTTCTTGGAAGCCCTATTTATCAGAAAACTCCAGTTCTTCTCCTCTACCACAGTGTCGTCTGTCTACAGTTTTCCTGCCCCTTTATACTTGGTGTTCTGCCAGTAATCTTATCCTGGTTCCTCCCCACCCTTGTCAATCTATATTCACATTTTATTTCCTTGTACGATTTCTCACTTTCTGTGAGAAAAATCTTTTTAATCTTTTCCACGCTGTGTGTCATTGCTGATTCCAGCTATCTGCCTCTCTTATTCTCTTGTCCAGCCTGAAGGTGTTCCACAAATTGCCTGTCGTAGCATTTTTGCCAGATCCACTCTAGTTCTCCCTCTGCACACCAGCTTTGTGTTACATGTGTCTCCTCACAACATTCCTTTCTCATCATTCCTACTTTTTCTTTTCTTGACGTATAGCAACCAAGAATGGCAGTTGTGGGTTAACACTGAGGCCTGAGCAGAGGCATGTGAAGTACCATTGCTAGCAGTTTCTATTGGATATTTACTAATATATGAGGATTTTCTTTCTCCATACCTCCACCTTTCTTTTCAGTGCAATTATATATGGGAAGATTTGCATCCAGATAGTGGAAGCATGCTCCGCAAAACAAAGTCTCCATTATGCTCCAGTCTGTGACTGCTCATCTTTGAAATAGGAGGGTATGGTTCATGTCACTGCTAGTCAGCCTGGGGCTGCTTGTTGTCTCAGGGGAAAGGTCACCAAAAGTTTTCAACATGAGACCAAAGGGGGAAAAAACAGTATTTTCAGTGCTTGCATGAAAAGGCTGGGGGTTTTGGGGATGCTTGATGCTTTTGCTGAAATCTGCTAAAAAAAAAAGTTCAGCAAGGAGGCAGGTTTCTAGGATGTAGGATAGAAGGTGAGTCAAGTCCAACAAATTTATAAACCCCTTGAGGTAGGAAGAGGTGAAGGGAGATACTGGACACTTGGTCTTGATAGCGATTTGCCACAAATTACGAAGGGAAGCTCTTCTGACAGCAAGACAGTATCTGAGCTTTATTGTTCAGGTTTCCTGCTTCCACTTTCTGTCCTTGGAGGATGCCTCCTTTTACATTTTAGGCACTTAGTTTTGTGTGTGCTCTAAGACGGGAGGATTGCAGCGTGCACGTCATCACTTCTTGTGGTATACTAGTAAAAGTGTAACTGCGTACCCGCTTTTGGATAGCGTAGCTCTGAGAAGATTAATTTATATATGTTCAAAATGTGGGAGTCCCACTATAGCTAGTGCTGCCACATTATCCTTGATTCCCCTTTCTGTCTGCAGCTTTTCCATAACTCTCACTTCCAAGCCTGAGAGTTGATATCAAGCCCTGTGTGAAAATATTGATGCTAGAAGAGGACCCCTATTTAAAAATTGCAAATTCGACAAAAAAGGGGGTCATTAATAGAGCTACCCCTCTTAAAGAGTCCTGCAGGTAAGAAATATCAGAGTGCTTCAAAGGAAAGTTTCTTGAATGCTAAGAGAGGAGGTTCTTGTGCCTCCTGAGTGAAATACTCTGAGTTTTATGGGACTGCTGTGATGAGCAGACAGTAATGACGGCGTTCTTTGGTTTTTCCAGCATTTTTATTTCCCTCAATATCAGAAGTGCCAGTGTATAGTCTCACTATTAGTATTTTTCTTGAGTGGCTTGATTAAGATCAGAAGGCACCAGCAGCCGAAAAGCCGTGTAGGGGGCAGAGCCTCAGCTTCAGGAATAGGCACTGCGGTTGGAGAGCCCGTGCCTGCTGAGGATTGCTGACCTGCTGCATTTACTTGTCTGAGCTCCGCAGGACAAAAGAGGGCCCGCAGGTGAGGCCTGCATATGCCTTTTAGGCCTGGGAGTTAATTCCCTAAATAACAGCAGGGCTTTGGAAACCGCCTCTCTTCCTTGGTGAGGCCACCTGAGGCCCCGGAGCCTGCCCCATAGAGAGAGCAAAGGCATTCAGCTGGGATTGGAAGCAAAGCAATAATGTTCAGAATGAGATTCCTGGTGCTGCTGCCCCCTTTTACCTTTACTTGGAAATCTTTCTTGCTAAGGCTTTAAAAGCCACTTAAAAGCAGATTAGTTTTCCATTAGTTCTCCCGCTGTTCCGTCTGAATTGACCAGTTTACATTTTCAGAAGATTTGGATGGATGATTTAAATTACCTGCAAAACAAATGTTAGGGTAATGACACTGGTACCTTTTAAAGCTATGGTTAGTATTTAGTATGCTTTGGTATGATGAGCTTTCCTACCACGTGTGTTTACATTCATGGAGGAAGAGCTATGTCATTCTGATCAACTCTTCATGGAAAATGTGACTTAAAACTTCAAAAAAAATTCCTTTTTCTTTTTTTTTTTTCATTTTTCCTCTCTCTTCTTGTGGTAATACTGGGATGTGATAGTTGAAACTAAATTCTGTTTGAGTGTTCTGATACAAATCTAAAAGGCATTCCTGAAGTTAGTGTGCTTTATTCTGAGCTACAGCAGTATAAATTAGGGCAGAAACTGTTCTATGTTGAAAATCCATAAGAAATTTCAGAGTAGCCATATTGGAGAACTGCAGTGGTTGGCATTTGTGACTTCTTTTAATTTCAGTTGAGGAAGCAAAAAATAAGATTATAATACACACTTGGAGACTGAAATGTGAGGTGTCTTATCATGGTATGATATTCAACAGGTGTAGACAGCTGTTCTGGCTTCCTTTGAGGAATAGCTGAAGTAGATGGGACCTCTTTTCAGGCAGTAGGACCATTTTCCCAGAGGAATTCTTGCATTCTGAATGTCAATCCCTGTTAGACCCCCCACTCCTCCCAAAGTAACATGAAGTGATAGAAGCATTCACAAACTGTTGTTCATGTTTGTGCCTCAAATAGTTTCAGCTGAGGTTGTTCCTCAATCTCAAAAATCCCAAATGAAAATATTTTCCCAGCTATATGTGCTTTAAACTTCCTATAGCATATACCTTTAAAAGCAAAAAACAAACACTTTTCCCTCGCCTTGTTGTTCTGGCACAAGAAAAGGATTCTGGACTCTAGAAAAGGATATATAAATTTGGGCAGGAGGTACAATTTTTTGCTAGCAAGCTTCGTCAATGTCCTTTATTCTGTATCTTTCTGCATATTTGAAAGACACTAAATAAACTGTCAATACTGCTGGTGTTTTCCTTACCTGTACTTTGGTACTTGTCCAGTTACTCTATCTTATTTTATACTTAGCCCATAGAAACTTGTTGGGACAAGTCCTGTCTCTTTGTCCTGTGATTGCAGAGCTTCAGTAAATGACTGGGGCTGCGTTTGCTATGGCAATACAAATATATAACAAGAACTTGGAGCTGAACTTAAAACAAGCACTGTGTTTGGACTGCATGGAAGAGCGAGTTATACTGCTCGAGTTATAAATGTGGTGTCCATAAAATGCACAGTTAATTTTTTTTAAAAGCTTGGGTCAAAGAGGTGTCGGGGTAGCTGCTGCTGTTCCAGTGAACTACAGAATTGCTATAGAAAGTATAGAACTATATATAGAACTGTAGAAAAGACTTGACTGCAACTGCCATTGTACTTGCTTTTCTTAAGGCATTGCATGAATCGCTCACTTGTGGTCTCTGTTTGGAGCCTCCTAAATGCATTCCAAATGTAAATGAGTGTAGATAAAAGAGTAAAAGTTGTTTTTTGGTTCTCAAGAGCTTTATTCTCTTCTTTTTGAACGGGGAAGGCAAGGTAGAAAGAATGGTTAAATATGGGGCGCACCCCTGAAGTGCTCATTGTACTCACAAGGGGGTTCTGATGTGAAACTTTGCTCCTGTAATTGAACTGAGATGGTTCAGGCATGAGGTTGCATCACCCTTTAGCGAGGTGTATACACTGCTCCCTTGTAATTTAGGCAGTAACAGAAGATAGATACGTTACCCTCTACTCTCTGGCTTTGATTTTTATCCCTGGCAGCTGAAGTGCAGCAGTGCAATTTGAGGAAAGGAAGTTTATGGAAGGCAGCTAGCAAATGGGGAGGAGGAGGTGGTACGGGAGCAGAAGAACGAGGGAAAGGAAGTGCAGACTTAGGCCTCAAAAGCTTTCAATAAATATTTACAAGAATTTAACAATGTTACGCACCGTTGCGGAATGAGTGGGATTTTTATAAAGAAATTTCAGAACCTGGAAGTGATTGCTTAGACTCCTGAGACTTTTCCGTCAGTCCATATTTTTAGGAATTCTGTGCACATGTAATGCTCATTTCCTTTCTTGTCTGTAAAAATTACTTGTAAATTTGTTACGTCATTATTATTAAATATTATTTTAGTGAACACTGTTCTTTCAGTGATCCATCCTTTAAACATGAGAGTTTAAAAAACACTGATAGTGGCTCCCTCTCTTCCTCACTCATCACTCCCAGGGATTAAGGCATGAAGGTAGCTTTTTATTATTATTTGTTTCATGAGAAGACCATTTAACAAATAAGAAACTTCGCAGATTTCTTTTGGAAAACACCACTACTAGAAACTTCTATTTTATTATTGTTCATATGTTAATATTCATATCATTAATAAATTCCTGAGATTACATGGTTAGAATAAAATATATGTGTGTTCAGGATGCTTGCAGATTTTCTCCATTATGCAGGATTTGCCTTTTTATTCTTTGGAAAAGAGATTGTTTCAGTTTCCCTTCTGTTTTAAAAAAAATAAAAATGAACTGGCTAACTTAAAATGTATTGAAAAGTGTTATCTTTTATTGTTTTGTAAGTTGGGGAACCTTATTTGACAGGGCAAAGGTTTGTAGCACGAGACTCAGGCTTGTTTCCTGAATGACCCACACTTAAAAGACTTAGTTCCCTCTGCTTTATTGACTGTGATATAAAATTTTATAACCAGGCCAGCTGAGATCCCCATGCTGTATGTGCCCTGAAGAACTTTGAGTTGTGTAGAACTTATCAGTGTTGCACACTTTTAAGTGTATATGGGTTTTTTAATGTTGAAGTTACTAGACGGTGATTGTGATTCCTGCTGATAGGCAATTGGTGCCCTAGATTCAGAAAACTGTAGAGTACTTTGTAGGTCTGTGATCACACACTATTTGACATCCTAATTGCTGTTTAAGGAGGATGGCAAATAAAATCATTTTTGTGGCTTACTTTTTCTGTGTTTTCTGTAATCTTTACAAAGTCAGACTGTGGTCTCATATAGCTCCTACGTAAAATATCACTAAGCCACTGACACCACATTGCCCCATAAAGGCTCTATCCTGCCTTTGGACTTTAACTCTTAACGTGTCATCTTCAGTAATGATGCTGAGTGCCAGCTTTAATGCAAAATTCCTGTAGCTGTGGTTTGTCAGTTGGTTGTGGCCTGTGTCTGATGACAGCCGTGGCCTTTTAATCCATGGACTGCCATTCTTGAAGTTGGTGTGTTGAAGCGTGGAAGTGGAGCCGTGTGTGAGCTGCTGTTCCCGGATTTGCCTGTATCCTCTTTATAGATGACAGAGAATTTGGGGAACTTGCCATTGTGCATCTCTCTGTCAAAGAACAACTGGATTTAATCGGTAGTCCGTCTTCCAGGATGTCTTTTCAGCATGGGAGATTTTGGCAGGAAATTCCCAGAGGTGGTGATAGCAGGTGACCAAGCGGATATTATTAAACCTTGGTCGCCTTTCTTTCAAGTGAAAATTAGTGAGTTCTGCAAAGTCCATAAAAGCTGTTCAGCCAAGCAGGCTGGCACTGAATTGGCTGGTGTCAGACCTCTTGATCTGCCGGGGAGCTTAATAAAAGGAGCATTCCTTTTAAACCAGCCTGAGTCTCCTACAGCCTGCCCCGGAAAGGAGCTGCGGGCTGGTGGTGCAGACGTGTCCCTGCAAGGTGACTGTGGCATCCATCTAGGAGGCTCCAACATGGACATGGCAAGCCCTGAGAGGGAGGTCATGGCTGCAGAAAGCACCATTGCTCTCCCTCCAGCTGTGCATGGTGGCCACTGCTGTCCCAAGGTCCCTGCAGATGACCTGAAGGCAACAGCCAGGGGAGTGTTCAGGAGGCTTCACACTTGCCAAGCTTTGCAGCCAAATACTTGAGTTAAATTCTTGGGACTAGATCTGCTCCCAAGCTTGAGGTCCTGTGACGCTCTCGTGCGTGTTGCTGTTGGTGTGGATGTGCCCCGTTGCCTTGCACGTGCCTATGTGCTGCATAGGCACAGCTGCTCAAAGATGGTTTAACGTAAAGAGAATGTGTTTGAGATGGAGGCATAGGGCTAGTGCTCAGGAATGGCTCACTGCTAATTTTGGCTGACATGCACACCCTGTCTGGCTCTCCATGCATGTGCATAAAGCTAAGGGTGGCAGTGGAGGGGAACCTACCAGAGGTTGCTGCTTGCAGTCCTCAGTATCTCTTCTGTAATCTAAATGGGGCAATATATTAGTATCTGCAAGATAGGTGAATTATGTAGGTTGTAGCAAATCTGTCACTTATTTGGAGAGAAAAAAACAATCAACCAACCAAAAACCTACATGGAGGGAAAAAGATTTTCTTCCACTGAAGGTTACATTTATGTTATGCTTTGTTGGACTAGAAAATTGCAGGCTCCTAACTATGGAAAACGTATGGGCAAGTCTATCATGATCACCTTACTCAGCAATGTTAAACAGTGGAAAAAACCTTAAATATGCTTCTTTATTTTTAGTCCTCATTCATATCGTGTTCTCACAAGTGCTTTCACCATCAGTCTTTGCCCTTTCTACATGCAGTCATTGGAGTATCAGCTTACTGTGTCGTGATGCCTGCTGTGTTGCTCTTATCTGCAGGCTCTGAGCTGATGATATGTGTAAGTTGGCTAATTCTAGGGAAGGTAGTCATAAACATAAGTGCTCTGGCAGGTAGCAGCCCTAGGTAAGAGGTGCTGGATTAAGTGAAGGGGGTGAGAAGGAGAATGAGGAGTGCACGGAGCTCCCCTGATCCCACTCCTTTTGGTCTGTGCTGAAGCAAACGGAAGAGGGTGCATGGCTTTGCCTGGAGCTCAATGGGCTGTGGTGTGCGTGGAAAGACCCTCGCTTTGGGTGGCGGCTGGTGCTGGGGCTGTGAGGTGGCTCCAGAGCTGCTGTTGCTTGGGCTAACATGAGGGTTTTGTCCCTTCAGAGATCTTTGAAAAAGGAAAGCAGAAATGAATGGGACCTTCCCTTGGAAAACAGAAGATGGAAAAACATGTTCCTTCTAGCTCATTCTGCAAATTTGTTTATTTTTAAAATAATCATCGATTGGCTGAAAGTATTTTATTCTTTATTTTTCAAATGCTTTTACATGCAGAGAATCCTGGCAATACGTAGTGGAAGCACTTCTTTCAGGATTTGATTTACTGGGATCTTGAATGTGCATATCTGCAGCAGAAGTAAAATATAGCTCAGATCTTAATGGCAATGAGATTGAACTTAATATTTAAACTATTCAGATAGGTAAAATAAATAGTTGTGTTAGCTCACAGTATGACAATGTGATTGCATAAGGTTAAAAAGTCGAGTGTTACTATTAATTGTGTTTTTTAGCATTACTTGTTTAAAGATATATAAACAGTATTTTATAAAAGCATGTATATAAAAGCAGTAATATCTGGGTTTTTTAAATGCTTGTATAATCATTTCCTGATGTGTTAGTAAATGAAAGAAGAAGACATTCAAGAACAATGCCGAATGCCATGAGAAAAGAGCTGTTATTCCTATAAAGCATTTTAATTTTGTAAAGAATTGGAGCTATGGCAGCTGTATGCTGTAGATCTGTGCATGTGTGAGGCCAAGGTAAACTCGTAGCCTGGATACTGGTTGTGCATCCATTCAGTGCTTTTACCACAGGGGGCTGAGGCTGCTACCTGCAAATTCGCACTGCTGAGGGAAAGAGCATTTGAAAAGTTCCTCCCCTCTCTCCTGTTGAGTCAGTACAGGTAGGATACTGAAACGCAGCTGCTGCCGCTGCTGCTGCTGCCTGTGCAGGGGAGCTTTAGAAGTGGGAGGTTATTGAGTCCTGCCTTCCCAGTGGGATCCTGTCAGGCTGTGTGAGGAGGACCAAAAATAGGGAGTGGGTGGGTGGGAAGTGGCTTTAGGAGCAATCGAGTTGAGTGCACTTGCTCTTGGAAGATAGAGGTGGCTGCTGTCAACAGGAGGCTGCCGATAGATAAGTGAAGACTATGGCCTCCTTACAAAGAGCAAAGGAGCACCATGTGGGTGATGAGGGCAGAAAAGTAGATAGAACAGCATGTTGGTCTGAGCTGCATGAAAGACTTTGAGACACCTGTTACAAAACAAACCCTGCACAGGCTAAGAAACCTGCACTGCTAGTCAACTTTGTTGTCCCCCATCAGAGAAGGTGATGACAATAGAGGTAATTGTGTTTTAGGGAGAAATGCTGATGGAAGGCTTGGCTATGGGATGCTGAGGAATTTGACTTAAAATATTTAAGTCTGCAGCTGATGTAGCCCAAGGAACTGGAGCAAGAAGGTGATGTGTGTGTTGCTTACAGCTGCGCTTTCACTCTGCAGTTTGCAGCTGCGCTTGCAGTGAGTTACTCTGACCAGAATTCAGTGTCCTGCTCCCCTGTTGTGGAGGGCACGCTATTTTTTGTTTATTATTATTGTTTTTTACCATGTGAGACATTTGAAATATATTACTGTAAAAGAAAAAGAGGGAAAAGACATGAGAAAAAAATGTGTTAAAGTGGACCTTGTCATGTGCAGATAATAACCATCTGTGTAACCATCAGAATTAGCAATGAGGAACATGTTACAGAAATTATGATCTTGTACAATTACATGCTAGCTTCCTGTTTGATTGTAAACCTGATCTTTAGTTTACTCAATGTAGTTCCAGCTAGCGATCTATAGACAAAATAGTCTGAGTTTTGTTTTTCTTTTTTCACTCTGTCTCTAAAGAAAGTGGGAGAATAGTGTTCAGGCAGTGCTGGCCACTGAACTGCTTCAGCAGTTCCTGTTGTGCACAAGCATCTGACTTGCTGCAGGTTTGCATTTGCACTGGATAGCATGGAGTTGAGCTCAAGAGGTAGCTATTCTGGCTCGAGAGTTTGGTCTAGTAATTCTAGGAGAAAGGACTACCTTCTGCATGTGTGCAGAAAGTATCAGAAACTAGGAGCTGAGTGATGTTGCACTACTTGGATTTGGGTCCTGCTTGATTTAATATTATTATTATTAATATTATTATTTCCCTCCTCATGCTACAACACTAGAAATCAGAAGGCTTGATAAGTATATAAATTTAAAATTTTTTGATCAGAGACAGAGTTTCATGGGAAGATTGTTGGTTTCTGAGTCAGAATATATGTTGCCTAGAGGTGTTGACAGCAGCTGTGCTTATTTCTTCTACCTTTGTGCAGGGTTTGAAATACAGTTTGCTTTGTGGGTAGAAGTCTCCAGACCCGACCTCCCTGCCCCTAATAGTTACTCAAATATTTGAGTGTTTTGGGTTCCTTCCTCCAGGTAGGTGTGTGCACATGCAGTGACACTGCACTTTGAACAGTTTTGCCTATCTTTGATGCTGTTCATATATGCACAGTCTCTTTCTGTAAATGTAATACTAAGACTTTCTCTGCTATATATTTTTTCCTGCAGGACAGAATAAAAAATTATTGTTGTCTTCCAAAACAATATAGCTTTTAGCCCATATGGCTGACTTTATAATTTATTTTTAAAGCTAGAAGTTGTCCATTTTTCATGGAAGACTTGAGTAGCTAGGGGAAAATGTCATGAAAATGATGATGAATGATAGTTGCATGATGAAAATGGCTAGATGAAAATCTGTATTTATTTTTGAAAATTTGATCATGGAAAAATGAGTTTAACTGGTATGTGAAGCTGTTCTTACTGATTTGTGTCCTTATCAGTTTTCTTTCATTCCTAATTCATATAATTATGTTTTATCCTCTACTGAAGTTTGTGTCATCACCACTTTTGTTCCCTTAGAGGTCTCTCATTTGATTCTGTAGGAGAAGATAGCAGTTGGGCGCGACGCTTCCAGCAGCCGTGAGTCTGCATAGATGTTGTGGCTGAAAGATAAATGGTGGGAACGTCCAGCCCTGCGAGGAACGCAGAGCAGTCTGGGCAAAGAGTCTTCTACTTGTTGTGGAGTTTCAGGAAATAGGATGGAGAAATTGTGCAGTGTCAGTGTAGAGCAAACCTTGCTCTGCAGAGCAATCTATGCAGACTGGCATTTGTTGGGGTTTTTTCTTCTCTGAAGTGAGCTAAGTAACTGCTTAGAGGCAATAAAACACTAACAAAGACAAAGGTTATAAACAAATCATTCAGTGCCGACAGAGGGGCCGTAGATGCTGACAAGAAAGAAATCAAGCGAATGAGTCCGATCTTCTCTTGTGATATTCTGATATATCTGGTTATGGTGCAGCCTGGCCTGTTATCGCATCGCCCCAAACCTTTCATTATGGCCTTGGATGATAACAGCTGGTGATATGCTGCAGTAGGTCACAGTGACTAACATGAGGGTAAAGTATCATTTCTAAGACCTAATTAGAGAAAAAAAAATGACTGAGTAGCTTTGATCTGCTTTTGTTGTCCTTGCAGAGGGTTATATGCCAATAGTGCATCTGTTTCCTGGATGAGTTCATGAAGCCTAAAGGCCCTACATCTATTCCATAAAGCAATACAACCAGAGGGGTCTGGCAGTGGCATGGGCTGAACTTTGTCAGACCACTTAGCCAGCACTGTCCAATGTCCACTGCTCCCACAGAAGTGATGGTAACAGAAGGGGTGGTATTGGGAGCTCTCTGCTGCTGTGACTACCTCATGAGCCTCACTGCCTCCAACAGTTTGGATCTAGCTCAGGTATCAGCTCACATGCTTTACAGCAGCATAAACATGTCGGTAGCTGTTGGACTGTTGCACAAACCTCAAATAATTAGCAAGAATAAAAGATTAGAACATGAAAGCAGTCCCCACAACTTGAGGGATCACCTAACTGTGAGGTGATATATGGTGCTGGGCACCTTGTAATTCTAAAGCTCTTCAAATAAGCATTTCTTTTTACTCTATGCAAGTAAAAAAGGTGGACAAGAGAGACCGAAAAATCTTTTAGTAAAATAGAGAAGAAGTTGTGGGTGTGAGGTATAACCTGATACTGGCATATGCTACTGGAATGCTGGAAAACTGCCAAAGCACCTGCAGGCTTTTTCTTGGCAAGAGCATTAGTGCTCCTAAGAACGAGTGCTTCGTTCCTTATATCTTACTAAGATTTGGTAAAAGGGTCAGAGAGTGTAGGTGGAGTAAAACTGGGATGGGAAGACAAAAAAAAAAAAAAAAAAAAAAAAAGTTTCGCTTTTAACAGTGTCTGCAAAAATAATGGGGAAAAAAGATTGATTGTGAGCTACTGTTGTTCTGAGGAAATCCAGGTTCCAACTACGCTGAGTTGGATGATCATCCTTACATGAGGGGTATGCTGAATGGAGTTGCTTTTCGTGAGGTTCCCATTCCTCGGCGACCCTGATTCCCTCTCCTGTTATGTTGTTCTTGGATATTGTTGTGGATTCTCCTGTAGCACCACAAGTGCAGGAGTCCAGTGGAGCTTTCCTGTTCCTTGTTTTTGTAGGGTGGTTTGTGCTAGTGGCGGGCAGAAAAGGTTTGTTCTTGTGGGTTTTCTCTTCTTGTTGCTTGTGGTTTGTTTTATTTTTGCATTCTAGGGAGAAAAAGAGGAGGGAAAAAAAAGCAGAGATTAAAATTGCCCCAGAGTAGCTCTGGATCTATCTTGCATTTACTTCAGAGCATTGCATATTGCAGTTCTGTCACCTGATGACTTAAACCTTTTGGTCCTGGGTAGCTTCTGAATATGACTAAAATGCCACTCCCAAGTGGAGATGCAGCTTCAGTAACTAACCGCACAAATGTAGTTCAACAACAGACTTAGACTACAAGGCAACTGGACACCTCAAAGGAAAGTAAAGTATGGATGTCTTTTTTGTGGACATTAAGGCAGACTTTATGTAGGGTCATTGTTTTATGTTTTTTCCCTAATTATTGTGCTTGAAGGGGGGAAAATACTGTTTTATGATGAGAGATGCATTTAATTAAAGGTATTAATTACCTTCAATTTGTCTTTTAAACTTGATGAAAGAATGAATGGTGATTACTGAGGATTATGACTGGGGCTTGGGGCAGGTGTGTTTATCACTCCTGTATCTGTGCTGATACCATTTCAATTGAAAAGAAGTATTTGAGTGTAGACACTCAAGCACTGCAATTCATAACCTTCTTCATGAGGACATCCAAAATCCAGAGGTCAGATTCATGACTGATCCAAACCCACTCTCTCTCACTGGATTTACACTGAATAAATCTTGTCCAATGCACACATTCTGTAAAATTCTGTAATTTTTTTTTCTTTATGACTTTGGAATGCATTCCAATTGTAAAAAACTTTCATGGTCTACTTGACATTTTTCAGGGTTCCTTCCTTGTAGTGTTGTGGGATATTGTGTTGCTTTTGGTAGGTTGCCACACCACATTGTCTAACCTTGGGCTAAGGGATTTTATTTATTTTTATTTTGCATTGTTTCAGCTGTTTTCACTTTATTGTCTTTCCTCCAGCAGAATTTCTTCATGATTGTGGCAGCCCACTGGGTTTCCTGGCTTATGAGTTGTGATTTGTTAAATAGCCAAGTGGATTTGTTTGCCCTGGCTCCGAGAAATTTTAATACTGTAGCAGCAACAGAATACTGGCATTCTGGGGCACATTAGGGAGTTCAGCCCATATGAAAATGAAGGAAGATCTGGGAAAGTTCTTCTGTAAGAACAACACAGAGCCAGTGCTATTCAGTTAAGTGCAGTGGATGTGAGTGATATCATACTTTTAGAAGTGAGGGTGAACCTTCGCAAGAATATATGCCAATGTAACTTGCAATATAGCTGTATTTGTGCTAAAACTGTACAATAATATACCTACAGTGAGATTGCTTGTGTTCTAGAAACTTTTCCAAAGAGATTTTTAAAAAAGCCTATTGCATGGAACCTCTGTTACTAGTGTGCATTGTGCTCTTGATTATACAGGTTTTCTGTTTCTAAGACTCCTCTAAATTACATTCTTCATCTTTTATTTTTCTATTTTTTGTCTTTGAGTGAGTTAGATGATCAATTAAGCTGTCATTGTGAATGAAACTTGAATACATTTGTGTATCAGTAGCAAGAGAAATGTTCACTGTTTGATTTAAGGACTATAACTTAGCATTCAGTCTTTTGTAATTTTTCTTGGTTTCAGAGAACAAGTAAGTACTGTTACCTTCATAAAGGAATGTCTGTTCACAGAGGGGCTACTGAAGGGCTTACTGTAGTAATAACAATGTGAAACTGCTAGGAAGGAGCTCATCTTGCACAATTAAAGATAGCTCCATTTACCAATTTAAAAAAGGAAAGGAATGTCTAAGCCATCCTTGTCATTCCTCTTGCAGGATTATCTTGATTGCATCAGTGACCACTCCAAGCTCTCCCTGGGGCCAGAAGAACGATCAGCCCTGTTTGGAAATATACGGGACATCTACCATTTCAACAGGTAAATGAATATTTGACTAATTGAAAACAGATTGGTAACCTGTGGTAATGGGGAGGAGGCAAACCAAGCAATGTGCTTATGTCACTGTAATACAGTCGAAGAATGTCAGAGAATGATTGAGGTTGGAAGGGACCTCTAGAGACCATTTAGTCCAACCCCCTGTTCTAGCAGGGACACTTAGAGCATGTGGCACAGGGCGGCATCCAGGCGGGTTTGGAAGATCTCCAGAGAAGGAGACTCCACAGCCTCCCTGGGCAGCCTGTGCCAGGGCTCTGGCACCCTCACAGTGAAGTTCTTCCTCACATGGAGATGGAACTGCCTGGGTTTCTGTTTGTACCTATTACCTCTTGGTCCCATCACTGGCTGCCACCGAGAAGTTGGGCCCCTTCCTCCCTACACTTTACCCTCAGGTACTTATACATATTGATCAGATCTCAGTCTTCTCCAGGCTAAAGAGGCCCAGATCTCTTAATCTTTCCTTATAAGAATATAGATAGGAAAATGGTATTTCTTTTTTTTTCTTTTTTTTTAAACAGATTTAGTTTTGAAACCTCCGGCAGTTTTTATTCATCAATTTGCTTAACTATTGATTTTTATGAATTACATGTGATCTTAATATGCTTTGTTTTCTGTTTTGTGATGAATATTTGCATAAAATTAAGCCTTAGCTGCTCTGTGTTCTAACAGAGGTTAATATAAGACCACTGACTTAAATTTTTGCCTTTGTAAAGAGGCATACTTTCATTCCTGCTACACTGGTTACTTCTGTGTGCAGATATGCACTGATGAATGGAAGGCTAAGGTGAAACCTGTGCTTGCAGACCAGCTGCAGTATCATGCTTTGTCGTTGACTACACTCAAGCACTCGAAAACTTGTGGCTGCAGAAGTGTGTAAATACTGGACAGGACAGTTTCCTACAGCTCTGCTATATTCAGAAATCCTTGTGTTCTGAGCTTCATGGCGCTAAAAAATTGCTCATTTTGATGCGTTGTCAGGAATAACCTTCAAGGAAGCTATCATCTTAATAGAATCTTTCTGACAATTAATTAATGATGAGATTATCTGTAATATCTGTATCTGTTTTCCTTTTCTTTGTGGAAATCTAAAGTTTTCAGATTGATTTTTGCAAATACTCATTTTTGAAATATGTGAAATATATGATCAAAATAATCAACCATGGTGACCAGATTGTACTTGTTCTGTGCCTATTCATACTTCAAATGTGCCGGCTACGCCACAAGAGAATGGCCTGTGTTGAGGACAAGTAATATTGTTGACTTCCTGACTCTTTCCATTCCTTCCATCTCACCAAAATCATTTTTCTTATGTATTGTTGTTGTCTTTCATTTTCTCCAATTCAGATCAAGGAGGAGAAAAACTTCTCATGTCTTGTTTTAAAATAGTGTGGTGATGATTTTTGATAAATAAAATGACCTTGTTTCAGTAGTAATGTCAGAGAAATAAATGTGTTTATCTCATTCTTCTCCATCTCTTGTATTTAACAGCATGATATTAATCTGCCCAGAGTCACTTTGAAAGTCCTTACCTGCTGGTTGAAGAGAATAGTATTTTTGAAATCAAAATATCCTCAGACATTGCAGTGAGACTTTTATTAATTTAACTTGAAAGAATAATGAATGCATTGAATGAAAAATTGTCCAACTTCTTTTTACCATTCTATTCCTAAGCGAGCTAATGTCATTTGTGGTTACATTTGTTGTATTTGTCAACAGTTACTCTTGATTATGGTTGTGCAAATGCAGATTTTTCCAGCCCATGGTAACTCCAACTGCATAACTCTGTGATGGGGTCTTAAGCAGCTTTGCTATTTATGGCATGCCTCAGTCTGAGTTATTCAGCTGTAAGAGCATTGAATTCTCCTTCCTCGTGCTCTCTCTCTTTGCACAAGCAACTAATGCAGGTGCATCATGGATGCTGAGAGCTGTGTTACTTATTGGTTAACGGTGGAAAACCTCTGGATATTTAGATGAAAAGAGCTTCTCCTTTCTCTTATGTTTTTACTCCCTCATGCCAGTTACTTCACTGAAGCCTAAAATAATAGATTTGTTCTTTCACATGCCAGTTTGATATTATAGGGATTTATTTAAGCTTTTCAGGATTCCTGGGCATGACTGATGTGTTTATTGTTAGGCAGTGGCAGGCTGCTCTTACCAATCCCATTTTTATCAGCCAGATAAGACAGAAGATACTGCAGTGCAGTTAAGAAAACTGTTAAAAGCTCAATGTGCATATGTTATGGTGCTGAAGACACAAACTATTTATTGCATGATTAACTCAACTACAAGATCTTTAAATGCAGCATGATTGTATCCTACAAGGAAAAAATAGCATAGTATTATTAGAGACTAGTAGGAAAAAAGCGCTAATGGATCCTGTGTATTCTAAGCCATCAGGAGAATGTCTGGCGACAGCACAGCTGGAATCTTCTGAGCCTGTTGAATGCATTTGGTCTTCCAAAACGCATATGCAGGAAACAGGGAATCGTTAAAATTGAGCCTTATGCTCAGCATTGCAGCAAATTCTTTCATGGACTGATTTAAAGATGCTTCATGAATGAGTGGCATCAAGCAAGAATCATATTTTAATCCATATTGGTGATGGGAGAAAATTGAGCATGTAGATTATATTATTGCTACCCATATTGGCTTAATTACTAGTGAATCTGAGTTAGGTCTGTTTTACTGTGATCATTTATTTCTGCTTTTCTTTCCTTCAGTGATCAGAGAAGCAAAAAACAAGTCATGAAACTTTTCCATTTTACTACTTATGCAGGAAAGTCGCCTCCCCTTAAAAGGGAAAGGGGTAGTTCCCTAGATGATACTGACTTAGGAAATGTTATGCAAAATTAACTCGGGAAACCATCTATGAAATGGAGGGGAAGAAATAGCACTAAAAAAATATCTGATCTAAGAAAGATTTTATAGAGAACATTTGGCAGAAAAATCGATTTCCCTTATTTTTCCTAAATGCTTCTTTCGGTAAGACACTAAAGAATGTTAGAACCAAGGAGAGACCTTTTGAGGTTTTCCTTTCCTGCTTGAATTATCTTTCTTGCTTTGATTTTGCCTCCAAGAACTGGCCTTCCTATAATAGTGAACATGTTCTTTTATTGCTTTGCTCCTCTTGTAATGAATTCATTTCCTGCTTGGCATGTCAAAAATATAAAATCCTCTCAGTAGGGTTTTATTTTTATGCATGTAGAATTTATAGCTTCCAGAAAACTTTTCCAGACTAACCATTTTCCTCTAGTGAAAAGAATCACTTAAGGTAGACAAGTTTTTCTTCGTGAGCTTATTACCATTCTTCTTCTGTGTGTAATACATCTCTGTTTCTCATTTGTGGTTTTCAGACTAGCTCCTCATCTGCCTCGGTCAAGTGAAGCTACTATAACATAGAATGTCATTACAGGACAGGGCATGTAGTTCAATATGATTTGTGTGTGTGCATATGTGTGTGTGTGTGTGTGTGTGTGTGTGTGTGTGTGTGTGTACTTGATTACTTGATTGTGCTAGCTGATGTACAAATAAATAGTTATGCAGCTGCATCAGTGAGTATCGAAGAACAACTGTTGGTCTGAAAGAAGGAACTCAGCTTTTCTTAGGAGGTTGACATTCCATGGTAGTTGTGGTAACTTGATTTTTGGACTATATGAGTACCTTTTCCTTAATCTTCTTATCTCCATCCAAACAAAAACTGAAAAACAGCAACCCGATGTCTAGAGCACAGGGGCCGTGAAGTCTAGGGGTTATCAGATTTTGCTAGTGTGAAGGAGTACATGGGTAGGTATTCCAGGGCTGCAGCTAATATGAAGGCAGAATTTGTTAGAATCGAGACATTTATAAATGTAACTTAATGTAGCTTGAATTGTTAGTAGAAAAACGCCCAGTTAAGTATTTTAATCCCTTATCATATTGTTAGAACTGGAATTCATCTGCATATGCAGATAAGAGCTTGACTGTATAGGGGAAATTATCTGTCTGGTGCACATGAAGATGGTACATGGCCATGCATGTCTGAATATCTGACCTGTGAGGAGAATGAGCCTTGTCCGAAGCACCAAATAGAGCTAGAATGGAGTTGGGTTTTACATGATGGGGAAATACTAGAATGTGTGACTCAATCTAGTTTGACCCTAGTTGGAAATGCCATGAGGACTGTTTATGGAAGCCAGTTTACTGGAGAGAGGATGGGACCCTGGGGCCTCAAAGAGGTCCTAGTTCCTTCTGTAGGACTTACTGCATCACTTCAATGAAGGGTGGAGCTGTGTTTGCCCAGAATATCCAGGTGCATCTACTCCAAGCCAGGTCATAATGGACTCTTCTTGTTCTTTGTTTATTAGTGAACTTCTGCAAGATTTGGAAAACTGTGAAAATGACCCTGTGGCTATAGCAGACTGCTTTGTTTCCAAGGTAAGTGGCACAGATCTGCAGCATAGCAACTGTTGCAGAATTTTAAAGAAGAATACGATTATTTTATTAATGTTTGAGGATGTTATTTCATTGGCTTACATGATTTAAACCAAGAAAAGCTAGCAAATTATGGAAAGAGGAGGGATTTCTTTTAGTAAATAGTAGAGATACAGCTCTAACTTGCATTAAAAATTAGGATAAAGGTGTTACATTGCTTCAAAAAATACATCTTAAGTGGTGGAGTTATTAATCTATGAGTCTTTTTTTAGGACTTTTTTGTGAAAATCCACTGATTATTTTTCTCTTTTCTCCAAACACCGTATTTTACTATAGGTCACTTAGAGAATATTTTCCCTGATACTAGTTTTTTAGTTAACAAGATGTACTGTATAGCTGGATTTTTAGGAAAGGCAATAGCTTTAACAGATTTGTTTTCTGAGATGCATTTGCTGATTCTCCTAACCAGATGTTTAATTCCCTTTTAAAAGGAGATGGCCTAAAGTCCAACCTGAGGATTCAGATTTCAATGTCTCTGAAGTGCTATGATTTTTTTGTTTGTTTATTTTATCCTATTTGTTCTATTGCCCAATTTGGAACCCAAGAACTACTGACAGAGCAAAGTGTGCATGAAACCAAATATACCGTCTTTGTGGGGAAACTCATAGAGATGGTTATAAAGGAGAACGGGAATGTCCACATGTTAGGACAACAAGATACTGAATGATCTTATAGATGTCTCAAAATCTCCACAAACTTTGCCATAGGACATGCTTGCATTAAATCTGTAAAGACCAATTTTGTCATGAAATAATGCTATTTCTGAGGAAGGAAGAGAGGAAAAGGGATCTAATCGCTTGCATTTAGATAATCTGTCTGTAGATGCAATTGTCTTTGTTTTTTAAGTAACCTGTGCAATGTTCTAGGTTTTGTCCTGAACTCAGTACTGCCAGCACCAAGCCCCCATAAAACAAAAGAATTGGTCTGGTAGTTGTTTCTAACACAAAGGATTTAAGATTAACTGAAGCACTCTATTTTGTTCAGCATTGTTGTGACACAGGATTTCTTTGGAAAGAAAAGTGATGATACTAGCTTAGTGCTGCAGTTTTACTGGATTACTTGCTTGAGCTGAGTTTGAGCAAGCTGGTATTTATCTAGCGACTGATCTTTTGTAAGCATTGAGAGATATTAGTGTTGGCACCACTACTACAAAAGTCAAATGTATTTTTATCATGTTACAATGGGACTTGTAGCGTGTTGTTATCACTCCAAATAGCCTATTTTAACTTGGAGGAGAGAGTATGTGATAAAGGAAACTGCTTCTGCCATGGAATAACCCCCATCTATAGGCTAGGGCCAGCTGTTTTTGTAGAAAAGGGCTTAGAGGTCCTGGTGGACCAGAAGTTGAACGAAAGCCAGCAGGGTGCCCTTGCGGTGAGGTCAGCATTACCTTGGGCTGCATTAGCATTAGATGCAGTCAGCAAACTGAGGGGAAGAACTCATTCCCTCTACTCAGCACTCGAGAAACTGCATATGGAATAATGTGGCAAACTTGGGCTTCTCGGTAGGAAGCGGACATTGATCTACCAGAGTGAGCCAGCATGTCAAGGGACTGGAAAATACAGTGCACAATTAAAAAAAGGTAGTAAAAAGAAGTATTTGAGTCTGAAGAAGAGAACTTTTCCTCAGCTCTGTTACTGTCTGCAATTACCTAATGGGAGGGTATAGAGGAATCGGTCTGACTTTTCCTGAAGGAGCAGAATGATAGCGTAAGAGGCAAATGACGTGAGCGACAGCAAAAGAAATTCCAATTAGATTTAATTACACATTTATATATGTATGTATGCAAGTATATATTTTATTTTTAACCATGAGTGTGGTCAAATACTAGAATAGGTTTTCATAGGGATTGAAAAGTCTTGATCCTTGGAGATGCATGAAACGCTAGTGGGCAAGTCTTTCCATCTGATCTCATTGACCATCACTGTTTTGAGCAAGAGATTAGACTAGATGACCTTCAGAGGTCCCATCAACATAAAATTACCCTATGATATGATGCTTATCCAGGTAAGGGTTCTCTGGTGTCCCTGAGCTGTTAGAGACTGGTTTGGCTTTTCTGGTACCTTGCTATGTAAGTTGTTCCTGTGCTGAAGCCCTTGCTGCTGAAGCCCTGCCTTCAGGATGTATGCGAGTGCAAAACAGCACAATTTAGAGCTCTTAGGCCTTTCAGACTTTCTGTCATATTACATGTTTTTAGCTACTGGCACCTAGCTGTAGTTAGAAGCAGAAGGAGTTCACGTAATGACCGCGAGTCCAGTAAAAAGTTGCTTCTTCATTCATATTGGTCATTTGGAAAGCGTCTTCTGGTAAATTTCCTGCCATTAATTCTAAAATCCATCTGCATATCATTGCTTTTGCTTTTTGTTCCCTAGTCAAATACTTTTAGCATTTGTATTATTGGCAGGCAACTGCTTGATGGCTCGCAAATTGATGGAGATCACAGTCCTAAGAAGTGGTTTTCTAACTTCATCCAGACAAATGCAAACACTTAAAAGCAAAATCAGACAATACCAAAATACTTTGCTGTTGTGTTTTTGGCTGTGAAGAGGTCATTACAGTAACTGCTGGCTGGCTTCAGCAAGTTTGCTGACGACACCAAACTTGGAGGAGTAGCTGAAAGCCCTGAGGGCTGCGCTGCCATCCAGAGGGAC
>JAUBOD010000386.1:1554631-1579704 GCA_032353885.1 Nothura maculosa
AAATGGCTTCAAACTGAAGCATCGGAAGTTTCACAGGAACTTCAGGAAGCATTTCCTCACTGTGAGGGTGACAGAGCTCTGGCATAGGCTGCCCAGAGAGGTTGTGGAGTCTCCTTCTTTGAAGATCTTTAAAACCCGCCTGGATGCAGCCCTGTGCCATGTGATCTAAGTGGCCCTGCGTGTGCAGGGGGGTTGGACTAGATGATCTCTGAGGTCCCTTCCAACCTTACACATTCTATGATTCTATGATTCTTAATAGACATTGCTTGTCCATTCTTGGTTGCTTGGGTCTTCTGAGCATTGTGTAGTGGAAGTAAAACTGCCTTATTTGGCAATATATGATCTTTAAATCTGTGTTAGACTTTGGCCATCTACTGTTTGGTTACTTGAGTATGCTAGATCTTCACTGTAACTTAAGCATAGGAATAATATAGTACTGAAATATCATAACTCAGAGCATTAGTTGATTAAATGAGTTCCACTCAAGTGTGTTTCAAGTGTGGGTTTTTTTTAAATATTATTCATGTGAAATGTCACAAAGCTTGCTTGCATGTATAACACAGAATATGTATATTTAAAGTAACCCCAAAGCTTATTGGAACTCTTTTGGGAATGTTTGATGTTCATGAAAACATCTCTTATATCTCATGGTTTTAGTGAGTTTAGACTTGTTGGGTCTGATATTTGTCTCTATTTGACCAATTGTGTTGAAGCTTAATTCATTGTTCATCTTTGCTAAATAAAATTTGACGTATAGCAGTTTATACTCCCCTGACACAATCATGTGTCATATTTCTTATGTGTAACATAAATGTCTGAGTAATAAAGGCAGACTTGCCGCTTGTACTTGTAGGAGAAATGCAATATGCCAAGGATTATCAGATCACATTCGTGCATTTTGAGCAAAGACTTGTAATCGTGAGTTTAAATCTTTATGTTAACATTTATTGTACTGAATGACCAAAGCAAATACCTCCTAAAATGGCAGCTCTTATTTGTTGGCTTTAGCGATGTCTTTGATGTGAACCAGCCAGTAACATAAAATGCTGTAACAGATAAAATAATCATGCAAAGTTATGACACTGAATAAATATGTAATAACAACATATAACATTGTATAAAATCCCATTACTTCTAAATCTTCCAGTTCAATAGCCCATAGGCAAATAGACACTTGGTACAGAATATTTTGTTTGTGTCAAACTAGGAATTACTGCCTCTAAGTATCTGCCCCAATATGCAGGTAACATGAATGGATATGTGATTAAACAGTGTGGGACCAATGCTACACTGAAATAACCTGCCACTGAGGATAGTGGGGCACTAGTTTAGTTTCTACCACATGTGGTTCTACCTCTGCATATAAAAACTCTATTCAATTAATACATTAAATGTTGTGGAGGCATTTTGCTAGTAACTATAATCAGAGGTTGATAAAAAGGGTTCCAGTGCAAGCTCAACTATAGTTTAATTATTCACATAAAAGTTTGTTTATATGTTTTTGTGCCAACTCAAAGCCTTTCATGTTCATTGTAATGATACCAGTGTTAATTAGAAGTTTGAGTTCAGTATTCCTTATATTTAAGCAGGAGTTGTAGAGGAAAGCTTAATTTTGGCAGTTGCTCTTCACACTCTGCGCCCTAAAAACTCAGAACATATGTTTTCTGAAACACAAACGAACAGCTTAAACATAGGGGAAGGGAGAATTACTTCTAATCTAACATCTTCCTAATGAAAAGGAGATCCAGGCTGTTGGCTTCAGCTTATGCTGTGACTCAGCTTTTATCTCTATTTCCTTTTAAAGTGCCTTTTATGGCTATAAAAATGCACAATGCACCAAGAGTTGAGGGAAGATCAGGGATGCAGCCATGTGTTTGGCACTTCACGTCATATGTAAGAGATGCAAAGGGAACTGATTCAAAAATAGAGGACAAGTTAAGTATAGCTGTTGTTAGTATAGCTGGTATATTTTTGTGCTTGGCTTTGCTCTACTTGTACTTGGCTTTGCACCCATAATGGCGACTCGTAGTCGATGCAAATGAAGTCTTGGCATTGGTGGCAGTTTTTGCACCCGCTGCCACAACAGCTTTGGACCCATTTGGAGTGATTTCCATCTCCAGTAGAGATCATTTTAAACCCAGTTGAGAGAGAGTTGAAATGACCACAATGACCTTGAGGCTGAGTAAGGATAAAACTATCCAAAGAAACACTACTGAGCATAGCTGGGGTTTCTCTTACTGTGTAAAAGTATTGACAGCGATGTAAGAAATTCATCTGTATCTTGGCTTTTCTGTTGCTGCTTCTGAGCATAGTTCACAGCATTTTGCCTGCAGAGCTTGTGTGCTGGGGCTGTCAGTGCTCTCTGTGGAGTCATCTGTAAAATAGATGTGATCAGCTGAGCATAAGAACAGAAAGCCCCTTCTTGGAACATGCAGAGGTGCCTGGTAACTGTGTGATCTGCGAGGGAATGACCGTCCCCAGCAGTGTGGCTTGGTCACTGAGTCTTAGTATGAGCATCAAGTATTTTTGAGAGAGTAATTTATAAAATTGAATAATAATAATTAAATATAAATTCTATTCTAGATCAGTAGAATGGATTCATCTATTATCAAGTCACATCCTTTTGACAAGGGTTGTCATGGAGAACAATGGCTGAATTGAGCTATATCTAAAACTTTACACAAAATATACCGAATATTGTTCGGATTCAACCTACACTAAATGTTTAGTGCTTCTAAGAGATCAGGATTCTTTTAAATAATGAAATGCAAATTTACAGATACATCGACCATCCTTCCTATACTTGGCCCTTGCATTCACGTTAATCCTGCTGGGGCCTAGAGGGGATGTGTGGTGCTGATCCATACCAATTTCATGAGTTTGAATGAGTCCCAACAAACTCATTCCAAAGGCAAAATATATGTAATTAACTTTCAAGCGGAGCAGTGCTTACATAGCTCTGATTAAATGCCCTCTTTTAGTTCCATGTTTCTGATGAGTTGTGTGTTGAAATGAAGCAAGTATGTAGCTAAGTGCAGTTTGACATTTTTGAGTCTCGTCCCTACAGAAAATAATGTTGTTTGAAAACTTCTTGTTGGTTGAGGATACGAGGAATGTGATGGTGTGGAGAATAAAAATTTGTTCTGGTTAATGGCTAGACTAAAATTCATTTAAAGCCAAAAATCTCATTTTAAAATGGTTTTAACTTTGGACCAGAAAAGAAAGAATGAAAAAATGAAAGAGGCTCTGAAAAAGCTCCTGGGAATTTTAGACTTGCTGTTGATTTTGTGGGGAATGCAGGCTTAATCGTTTTTGAAAACCTGAAGTGTTTGGTGCTATGTTTTGTTAGTAGTACTTTCAGTTGGTAAAACGTTCCAACAAATACATTTTTTTTTCGTTTTGAAAAGCAGAACAGCTACAGCAGTATATCTGAGATTTAAAAAAAAAAAAAGCATGTGAATGTAGTGTGTGTGTGTGTGTGTGTGTGTGTGTGTGTGTGTGTGTGTGTGTGTGTATCTCTATATAGATATGCATTTTTATTCATACACATACACAAAAATGGTCACAAAATGTTTTCCAATTCTGAGCTTTGCTTATTAAGTAATTCTATAAATGACATTAGTTTGTGATTGTAGTCATGGGAATACATAATAATTTACACCAAAAATCCCTTAAACAAAAGCTTTATATTTTTCTGTGGATATATAAAATAAGTCACTTTTTTCCCATCACACTCAATGTCATCATAACGTTTTATGGCTAGCACCCTAATTTATTATGAGTGCTAGGTACTTTGGTAATGATTGCTTTAGAAAATTGCACTGTGTAATGTCTGCAGCAGCCTGAGGTTTGTTAATTCTTAGTCCGAGCTGAGATGGTTTAGCTGTAGCTCTGTCTCAAGCGTGAACATTAATAGGTTATGACACAAGCTCATTGTCTTTGGGTGGGGACCCAGGGCGTATGTAAACCAACGTAAAAACTAGCCATAATAGCAAAATGAGCCCAAGCATGAAAGGCCAAGCATATTTGTTTAACTGTATTTATATCAGGACTAAATTTAACTGCTTGGTTCCTAAAGCAGGAGCAATTTCAACTGATCGAAGTTATAGCCCACTAGTGAGCAAATGAAGATTGCAGTTCCCTAGAGAAAGGTTGTTTCCTATTTATTAGAATAGAAGATACTAAAATCCTGTAAGAGGTACTGAAATGATCTGCAGTACCTTATGCTTGTGTTGAGCAGCACCTAATTTAGATGTGAACTTTAAAACTCCCTGCTCATCGGAAAAATGAATGGTGCGATGTGATTTACAGGAAAAGTTCAAAAAGAAGAGAAAACCGCTGGTGGAAACATGGAAGAGTACTGGCTGAGCTTACTCCATCATGAACAGCCAAAAATCCACTGATCATAGACCCTAGCCTAGGCAAGGTCTTTCCCCATGATGTTACTGCTCTTCAGAGCATCAAGTGCCACTGTTGTCACTTTCTGAGAAGACAGATATTGGGTCTCTCTGTTCCTGAGCTCTTGTGGAGCATGGCTGTTGTGGCAGTACACCAGAATCTGTTTTGAAAATGTTTCAAGTGGAAAGTGGGTGCGTTTGTTACCAGAGAATTGTTTCCTACCAGTCTAGGGATCAGGAAAGAAAAAAGTAATAGATTTTGGAAATGTTTCACAGTCCAGAAATAATCTTTAGGATACCAACAAGCTGCAGAAATTGTATATGACTTGGGGTAGAAGCTGTTAGACAGATGGGAACTTAAAACACAGCGGGATATTTCTAGGGTTTTACATAGAATAAAATGGTCATGTTTAAGAATGAAACTTAGGCCAAGGAAGAAAGAAGAACTCAAGTGCTGACTCTGGGAAGCTCATCAGCATTAAGTGGGCAATTCACTTATGACAGACAAGTATGACAACGTATATGCATCTGGTTACAAGCTATTTTAAGCAGTAGCTTTTTGCTTCCACTGAAAAATCACTTTTGTTCACACCTAGACTATACTGAAATGTGAAAGTACTCACAGTAATTCACAAATCATATCGTGGGCATGTCCTGTAAAACCTCTCCTGGTCTGCAGGTGTGGGCAATGCAAGATGTGTTTTTTGTTTGTTTGTTTTAAGGATATATCCTTATCCCCAAAAAGTGACTGAAGAGAAATAACTATCTGGGCTTAAATGTGCTGTACCATGTTTCACTGGAAATTCTTCTTTTAGGAAAACTTTTAAAGGGGGCCTTGTAAATTAGAAATTTTAAAAGTTGAGCTAGACCTAAGTGAGGTAGAAGGAATTAAGTGAGAATTGAAGACACTCAGCAGAACACTATAGTTGTTTTATGATACATCAGTAAATCAGCAAAAGAATGAGAATAAATATGGGGAAGAAAAGAAGAATGGGGTTTAAAATAAGAGAAATATATAAAACTGTCCAGTGTGTTCCTTCTTATGTGAAAGCTCATAGGAAGAAACAAACAAACAAAACAAAAACAAACCTTTAGTTGACTCTCTTCAAGGGAACAGGAACTTGAAGTGTGGTAGGTGTTTCAGAGACTCTTTGCCTGGGTAGGTGGAGAGATGTGAGCTCAGGTACATTGTCAGGAGACGGAAAAAGAAGTGATAAAAGATACTCCTGGTATATCAATAGGGGAGTGGTTACGGGATAGTCAAAATAATAGCAACAGTGAGCGGTACAACTGAATTTCCACTACCAAGTGAAAAATGTTTGATCCTGAAATTTTTGTATTCTTTTGACAAAATCTGAATCTTAAAACCCTCTTCTCCCCATGCAGAGTGAAGATTTCCACATATATACACAGTACTGCACCAACTACCCCAGGTAGGAATTCTGGATTCCCTTTCTCCATATGTCCACCTGTGAGTATAATGAAACCATTCAGAAAATATCTCCTTCTCCCTTACAAACTGGGAGAAGGGACAGGGTGTTTGCTTTTTTTTTTTTTATCCCCTTACAATGAAGAGCCAAAGAAAGGAAGATGCTCGTCTAAAGGCTTAATTTGACTGTTCTTGTCATTCATTGCCACAATGGTCCTATTCTGCAATGCTACCCAGGAGTAAGAGAGCATAGTTGCAAGTCAAAGGAAAACAATTGAAAGCATAAGAGAAAACTTCTAAAAATAGAAATAAAAATAAAAAAGAGAGAGAGGAGGGTGGTGGGTGGGATTAGGAACCTGCTGCCCTTTTACAGTGGAAGAAAGAGACAATTCTTGACTTTGTCTACAGACCTTGGAGATAATGTGTCCTACAGATGTATGTTTGATATTTTTCAGGTCTGTAGCTGTGTTAACGGAGTGCATGAGGAACAAGACATTGACCAAATTCTTTAGAGAACGGCAAGAAGCTCTCCAACACTCTTTGCCCCTGGGCTCCTATCTCTTAAAACCTGTCCAGCGAATCCTCAAGTACCACCTACTTTTGCACGTAAGCATCTGTTAGAAATACCTTCCATTAAAGGCTGAAGCCATCCTATTTCCCTGCCTCTGTTACAAGACTTGGCAATTGGGACAATTTTGTATTTCCTTTAGACACTCTTCTGTGAATATTCAGTTTTTACATATGGATACTCTTTACATCTTTGTCACTTCATAACATATGCATGCATTCTTTGTGGGGGATATATGGCAATTGTTTTAGATGCATTAAATCAGTCTATCCAAATAATCAGTTTTAAAATGTCTACATAATTAGATTTCAAAAAATGAGGTCTATAATTTTAAAGTAGTTTAGGAGATTATATTGAATAAACAATTTTGAACAAAAGTTCATTGTTCCAATGAAAAAAGTATTCTTCCACATATTGCAATGCTGGGGGTGACTGAAAGAAGAAATAAATATATATAATCATCCCTGATTGGTAAGATTCTTGTGGAAAGGAATGACTGAGGAAGTAACTCTTTTCAGAGCCAGTGAATTGAGTTAAGCAACAGTTTTGGAAATTCCTGCTTTATTGTTAACATTTTTCACGTGTTTCCTATTACAGAGTCATGTTCTAGCGAAGTGTAAAGACACTGATCTTTATTTAAAATGTCTGTGGCTTTTTTCTCTGTCCAATTCTCATGTAATGCCCAGTGTAATTTCAGCAGTATTTCGTAACTGTGTATATCGTAATTTGTAACTCTGTGCTTTCAGAAAGCCATTAAATGGTCTCTTTCTTTAAGTGTGCCTTGCTCTTGCATTTGGGCTCATATCAGCTTCTTGATGAGCAGTGTCTCAGAGGAACATCTGAGATGACTAAACAGGTTTTGCTTTGCCAATCATGTTGTGTTAACCAAATTGATAACAATCTGTAATAGTAAAAAAAGGTAGGAGTGATGCATTTGTATGATTTTGATGCAAAGGCAGCATCACAAGGATAAAGGTACACCAATATATCTGATTGGAAAATTTATTTGGAAATAATTAGATTTTTTTTTTCCTGTCTTAGGAAATAGAAAACCACCTTGACAAGGACACTGATGGCTATGATGTGGTATTAGATGCCATAGATACAATGCAGAGAGTGGCATGGCATATAAATGACATGAAGAGGAAACATGAACATGCTATCAGGCTTCAGGTATGTTCCCACAGAGATTTTTACTGGTATTTCTTTGAGCTATTTCTGTCAATAGATATGCCATCAACATTTTTTAGTTTATCTTTTCTTTTTATCTTTTGTCAGTCATAATTGAGGCTGTTGAGTATGCCTCTGGCTGTTTGATCTTAGAAAGCATGATCGTAGCTGCTGAAGGAAAGTCAGAAATCTCTACCCTACAAGCAGCATCCTGTAAAGCATTTATTTTTTTCAGCAATAAGGAGCATAATATAACTTTCCTCCTTTCCCACAATTGTACATCACTGCTCTGTAACCCTAGGGCGTATCTTTGTTGAAATCCTGTGGTTTTCTATTTCTCCCTATTGCACTGATTAATTTTGTTTTGAGACATTTCTTGTGCTTCTACTTGTTCAACTACCTTCCTCTTTGGCTGCTCAGTATGATATGAAGGCTCAGTATCAGTTACTTTATGAAAAATATAAACCTAGAAACAAGCTATTTAGAGACAGACTAACTTTACTTCAAATGAAGGAACTTCTGAGTAAAAAGCAAAAGCTATTCTGAGTAACCTTTGTCATCAAGAACAAACAATTTTGTAGAAATATTGCAGACTATCAATCTTTCAAAATTCACATTCCGTCAACAGTCTTTTTGTTGCTTTAAGAAAAAATGGTATTTTTAGTATGTGAAAAAGAAGCGACAGACTTGCACCATTTCAGAATCTGACATGTTTGTTCCTTTATTTCTTTTTAACATAAATGGTGTGCTTTGGCCCTGGTTCTTTTGTTTGTATGTAGGGGAATAGGGTCACATTTGTAAAGTCTTGCCAGCAACAGTGTAAGCTTTGCCACATCTTGCTGGACATGGATACTAATGCCATTTACAATCAGTTTGCTTTAAATTATAATCATAACCAGAAATATTTAGCAATAAAGAGAGTCAAAGACGTTTCCTCAGTAAATTACAAAATTCACTTATTTCACAGCTGGCAGCTATGTGGAGTTGTGGCAAATATTTATGTTTGTGGTTATTCCTTTTAACAATAAAACCTGTTTCTGCAGTCGTAGGACTACGTCTTCTGTGAGCTATCATGCTGCCATTTGTCTGTAATTCTGCAAGAATTATGGCAGCAGTTCATGCTCAGTCTTGCTCAAATTAGTGAAATCAATCATTGTACTGTGTGTTTACTTATTTACAGCCTACTGGAGAGATCTAATCAAATACTACTTTTTCCATTCCTTATGTTTATTCTTTTATAGCAGTCTGTGTATAGCCCCAAGTATGCTGTTACATGCATTTTTTTTTCCAATGTGCACTTTATGCTGATACACTGACAAGTTTTTGTAATTGCGTGTGCTGTTAGAGTCGCATCCTAGAGAAACCAGTTTAGGACATGGAAATTTCGCCATGCTTTGCCAATCTCAGGTAAATGTCAGAGGGTCATTTTTAAAGAATGCTGGATTCAAGGTTCAGTCTGCTTAGAGCTTTTGCTGCATCATATGTTAATCATATGCCATGCCAAGGACAGAAAAAACAACTAACCAAAGGAAGAAAAATAGTCATAACAAAGTAACAGATTTGTAAAGTTCCTTCATGTTTCTGCAGCATTTTTATAAGTGATAGCTAAGTGAGAAGTATCTGTGCGTGTGTGTGCGTGTGTGTGCGTGTGTGTGCGTGTGTGTGCGTGTGTGTGTGTGTTTTAGGCAGATGTGGGTAGGCAGGGAGAGAGAGACTAAAATTAGCAGTGCAAATAAGTTTTGGTATCATCAAATGATCAGATCATCTCTTCTGAGTATTTCCCAGAGCTGACACCTATAATGGGTCTATAAGACATGGAGATAGGATTACAGTTAATCTAGCTGATGATTGCACAACTTTGGGAGACGGAGGGAAATATTAAGAAGGCTTCCTGAGAAACAAGCATGGGAGAGAGAAACAAGTAGACCTGAGAGATGGATGACTTGAGAGACAGTTCTTTGTCACTCAAAGTCAAGGACGATAGACTAGTGCTGCCTCTGTGCACGTGGCCCTGAGGAGCTCAGTGTTCTTTGCTGGGTCTACACAGAAGTAAGCAGAACATGTTAGGAGGGTATATTAGTCTGGACTTTGTATTGGTCCTGGAGGCACCCAGCTGTAGTGTTTGTACCATACATAGCAGCCTCTGTACCTTTGTAGGGTGACTTTATACCACTTGTGGTTACTCTGTATTGTTAACCAACCATGACCATTATATGGGAGACTTGGAACGACAGCAGCAGGCTGTTCTTTGAAACTTCATTTACATGAAGATGATGTCTGGAACAAACTTCAGTTGTTCTTCAATCTATTTCAGGAAATACAGAGTTTACTCACTAACTGGAAAGGACCAGACCTCACGAGTTACGGGGAGCTGGTGCTGGAAGGAACGTTCCGCATTCAGCGAGCCAAAAATGAGCGCACGTTGTTCCTCTTTGACAAGCTGCTGCTTATTACAAAGAAGAGAGAGGAAATGTTTACATACAAAGCTCACATACTGGTACGTCAGAAAGTGAGTTATAATTAGGCTGTCTCCAGATCTCCTTGAAACTCTTCCATGACTTGTGCTTTCTGCCTCTGTTACAGTGTGGGAATCTCATGCTTGTTGAAGTGATACCAAAGGAACCACTTAGCTTCAGCGTCTTCCACTACAAAAATCCCAAGATGCAGCATACTGTCCAGGTAGGATAGACTTCCCTGCCCTGTGGATAATCTGATGGCCAGGTGTTATTCCTGACCCAGGCTGTTGCAGTAATATGTTTCCTCATGTTGCTGCATTTTTTTAACAGGCAAAGTCACAGCAAGAAAAACGTCTGTGGATTCTTCACTTGAAGAGATTAATTCTAGAAAACCATCCTGCTAAAATTCCTGCAAAGGTAAAAACAAACCAAAAACTTGAATGCTTGAATGTGTATATAAATCCAGATGCTATTCTGGGGTGCACTATTTCAGGGAATCTCTTTAGTGCTTGATAATAAATTATTTCTTATGTCTTCAAAATTCCTTAGAATTGATGGTAAAGTTCCATCATAAAGCTCCTAGTGCTAGAAGTTGGTATGGGAAAAGAATTTACCTGTGTTATCAGCATCCCTGTCCATTAGCATTTGTCCCCTGAAATGAGGATCAGAGATGCATCTCCATAAAGCGTTAGTATAAAAAACAAGCTTGTCTTGTAGCTGTCTGCCAGCACACCCCTGAGACGAAGCAATTGCATGTGTAAATGTTGCTAGCCTGGTTTTAATCCAGCTTAGATCTGTAGTAGTGAAGCCATTGGCACCCCACGCTTCACTTTACAAGTGCATGTCCATGCTGAACCTTAGGTGCCTAGCAGGGACACACAGTCCTTTCTCTGAGATAGCAAGCAAGCATAGAAAATGAGTCACGGTTGTGAATTTCATAATGATTTTCAGATATCTGCCAGGAGCTCAGTTACATGCTACTATCATATTCATAGTTATTATGTCTAGCGTATTTTTTTTAAAGAAAAACAACAACAACAATGAAAAAAGAAAAGAAAGAAATCCTATCTTGGGCCTCTAGGTGATGTTTCCAAGTGGAATTCACTGAGCCTCTGCTCTGGTATGAGAAGTCACTTGCAGTACCCTGACACAGCTGCCACTGATCCATGTGGAACCAGGATTTTTTTTTCTGGCTTTGTGCTAAAACACTTTTCTTAACTTTTTTTTTTTTAATGTTGCAATAGCTAAAGTAGCTGTCATTGACATGGACAATGGAATATTAAATATAGTATTTTCAACAGTTGAACAATGGTTATGGAAGAAATAAGTGCTTGCAGCAGCTATTAGTAATTCTTTTGTGTGATCTTGTGTCATCGCATTTTATTAGCAGTACAAAACTTATGTAGGATCCATAGATGATGAATTCAATTTTTATGAAAAAGAATACTCTTCTTACACAGGTTTTCATACTTAAATACAGTATAACCCAAATATATCATAATGTTGTTTGCGGCATGGAAAAAAGAACTTATCTGATTTAAGAACAGAAAAGCTTAATCAAAGCATTAAAATTGTGCACACACATTTTGACAAACTAGTCTTGGTACTTCCTTCTGCCCAGCGTTTAGGGATTTAACGATAGTCCACATGTTCCACCCAGTGGAAAACAATTGAACTGCACTTACAGAAAGGCAAACAGGTTCTCTAAGCTATTTCATTTTGCTTCATTTTCTTTCTTACTGATTGATATACCTGATAAGGAAAAATAAGTAGAACGTCTTAATAAATGTGTTAACCTGAAAAATCATCATGGTTGTGTAAATCTTATACAAACAGTTTTCTTTTTAATAATTCTTCCTCAAGAAAGCACTTACAGGAACCATTGCTACCCTATGATACTTTTTCTGCTACTAAAATAAAACTTTAAGGAATAATTTGGAGAGTTCTGATTTGCAGTAAACTATTTTAGAGTTGAAAAAAATAAGGGAGTTAAGCTATGAGATTTTTCAGGAAATGTTCCATGAATCAAACTACTTTTTGAAGAATATTTGTTATTCTCAAAGTAGACCCATTTGGTGCAAATCCCAGCTGAATATGAAGAGACTTACAGATGGCTCTAAATTCTGGGCCTGTATGTGAGTTCTCCAGAGGTTTATGTCCCTGTAGAGGAGAGGCAGAGCGTATGGCAGCATCTCAGCACAGCCCCTCATTTTCTCAGTCAGCAATCTCCATCACTCCATCCCCTAAACGTTTCTCAGCCCTATGGGTGCCCAAGCTGTGTGTTCCTCCCCTTGCCAGAGTGGTAGTGGGTAAGCAAGGTAGAATTGTCAGGTGCATCTTGGGCAATGAGCAAGAGATGATGTCCTTGAAGGTAACTCTAGTAGACTCTAAACGTGCAAGTTTCTTGTCAATAAATGTGTGTGGGTGGTGTGCAGACAAAAAAAAAAAAAAAAAAAAAAAAAAAGACACTAGCAGTGTTTATTCAAAAATTAAACTTGATTTTGTCTGTACTTTTAAACTACCTACTATCTATAATGTGCAACATAATTACTCTTCTAGGTGTAGCTTACGCTCTTCATACTTTTTGTTTCAGGCTAAACAGGCAATTTTAGAGATGGATGCCATACGTAAGTGTTTTCTTTTTTCCCCTTTCCATTCTCATTTAAATATATATATATATATATATTTATATATATATATATATAATTTACACTTCACATACTTCCTATATGGCTGTTGTTTTCCTCTAAGATGCAAGAAGGCCATGCTTATGTTATTTGAATTTTAAAGTTGCCAGGAAAAAAGAAGTAATTGCATGCAGATCCTGTGGGACTCTTAAGCATTGAGCTGAGTGATCTGCAACCAACAGGATGTGTCTCACGGTCAGCAAGGAAGAGGCAGCTTAGGCCATTTGTAAACACTGGCCGTTTTGGTTGCTTATTCCATGCTGACTAAACAGACGATCTTCCCAACCTCTGCAGCAAAAGCTCCTTCTCTGCAGGACCCCTAAAGCTTCTTCCCTGCAGGGTCTAAAGGGCTAGGAATAAATAATGCAGTTCAAAACATTAAGCATTTTTCCAGCTTCCTTAAGATGGAGCCTTCAGCTGCCTCTGTCACTAATTAGGGTAGGAACTGAACTCAGGGCTACAGCAGAAAGCAGTTTCAGCCCCAAATAGCCCCAAATAATAGCCCCAAAAACCTCCATGCTGAGACCCAGCAGGCTTGTGCTCGCCATCAGCCTGATGAGTTTGTGTGTCCCAGTGCCAGAACTGGAAGTCCTCTATGATGGTGCTGTCTTGCATCTGAATCCAGTCCCTCCTGCAAGATTCATCCCCTCTGTTCAGTCTGTGGCTTTGCTATCTTTCTTGGTGCTTCCATGCTTCCTGTTGCCAGCAATCCCTGGCAATGCAGGGAAATGAGAACCACTTTAAAATGTGAATGCTGAGAAAGGCTCAGATTAAAGCAAGACTCTTCTTTCTTTAAGTAGTTATCGTTCTAGAGAATGGGTTGGGAAGACTCTGCTGAGAAAACTGGCTAACAATTAACATGATTGGGCATAAATGTTGCTGGGTTAGCAATCCTAAGCAAGGCATAACTAAATGGATAAATGCTACTCACACCTTACAACAACGCTGCTCATTTTGCTCACTTGCTCTGATGTAGTGCCTTTGTATGAGTCATAACAGGAAGGTGGCACAGCCTTCAAAACCCTACTGAGATGTGTGAAGTAACAGCCTGCTTTACACCCATGTCTCTCTGCTTGTCTTGCAGATCATCCAGGCTTCCACTATAGCCCCGAGGGAGAAACAAAATCATCGTACCATCCTAAGGAAGGCACTACCCCACACCGAGTGAGAAGAAAATCAGGTGTGTAAACTCTTTGCGATCAAGATGACAAGATGATTGTAATTGCTTTTCACAGACAAACTCTGCTTTATAATAGGCCACTACATCTGTGCTCTCATGAACCTTAAATTATTCTACATAAATAATACATGTAAAGTAGTTGAAAAGGCAAAAAAGTGACTGCAACACAGTCCTTCCAACTACACAAACATTTGTAATGGCTTCAGGAAAGAAATAACTGTAGTTATAACTGTTTGTTAATCAGACATCTTCCCTATGTTTCTAAGAAAAAAAAATCTATTAGTTGCATTTTACTTATAAAAAGAGTGTCACAAAATACTGACTAAATGTCCTCCTCTGTAGCATTGAGCTACTTAAGTTCTTAAGATTGTGCTAAGCTGACAGTATCTCATACACTTCTAATCTGAATATAGGAAATCTCTGGCAAATTAAATCAGTGACTTAGATGAGGGCTGAGTTCTTGAGAGAATCTTAGATGAGATTAAAATTTACCTACATGGTTGTATATGGAGAATGTGTATGTGTTCATATAGGCACTTGGGAAGAGTTGTACGTTTGACATGTTAACAGATTAAGCCCTTTTTTCTGAGGTACTGAGGAAACTAGTTGATTAAGAAGTATAAAACCTGTTGTCTTTCATGGGCTCAGGAGCTTAAATTTTGGTATATGTGTTATTAAAAGCTGCTCAAGATGTAATTGTCTTTGGAAAGCTGTAATGTTTAAACACTGTTGTGTGTTTCAGAACCCTCATCTAGAGGCCATAAAGTTTTGAAGTCAAATGGTGAGTTATTTTTCCTGCTCTTTTGTTGTCCAAGTGTTTATATATTTTGCAAAACAAGTAAGCATGGAGCATCATCTCCAGTGACTATGTAATTCGATCATATTTAGTGGACCTATATTGATTATGTAAGTAAAATATCCTACTTTCAGAATGTAACCCCAAATACATATTTGGCAGGATGGAAAAAAAAAAGAAAACAAAATTAGTGTGTATATCCTAATATTTGCATTTCCACAATTGGCTTCTGATCTTGTAAACATCCTAGCACCTGGTAACTGAACACAAAATGTTTTGGTTATGATAGGTAGTTAAGGTAGTTACCCATACTACATCATACTACATAGGTGTTGCAAAATCAATCTTCAGGGGGAACTCTGAAAGCCAGTGCTGTCTGTTTTTATCAGAGACCCACAAATGATTATTGCAATTATATTTAATTCCTTTTAAGGAGTTCACAGTTGAGTTATTAATGTGACATTGGAACATTGACATAAATTCACATACTCATTATGATATATTTGTGCTTTCAGATACAAACCCAGATATGCAGAAGGTAAGCCTTTTTTACAGTTTGTATTTTATAGCATATTCAAATGGCTCATGACTTTGTTGTTGTTTTAAGAGAGGGAAGGAAAAACATAAGTGTTATTTAAAACCTTCAATAAGATTATTGAAATGAAAGCAATATAGATACAGCTTTCAGCAGTATCTAGAAAGGATAACTTGACTAATCTATTTATTCCTGTATTTCATTATACAGCCCAATTAATTCCTAGGGTACTTAGAATTCCTGTGAGTGTAGCTGTATTTTATGTAAAGATAGCTTTCTTTGAAGGATAACTTACTTGTATTTCTTAAATGAGAATATAAGAGTTTCAACTTATTCTGATCCATCTATCTAAATGTATATATGTATATTTTGTATAATATTTATAAGTTTTTACATAAAATATGTAAAATATAAGCAACCAGGCAGAGCCAATGCAGCATAAGCAGACTAAGTTGAACACTTTTAACTTCTATCTTTTCTGTAAGAATATTTAGTGAACTTGCAGTGCAGTTTGGAAGATTCATGTTGGTTTTGGGATCTTAGACTTAGGATAGAATTTAAGACATGAAGAATATATAAACAAGGTACACTACCTCAGACTTCCAGAATGCTGTAAGACTGAAGTCTGTAGGTTCCTCACCTTCTCCTTTTTCCAACTCCTTAAGTTCCATGGAAAAACACTTGTTTAAATTCTTTCCAGATACATTTTACTTACTGCAACTGACAGTGTAGCTCAAACTGTGCTTTGGTGATTTGGTAGCTTTGACTTCAAGATTGATGCGTCCCTGTACAATGGTATGGTGGGGATAATCTTTAATCTATATTGTTTCAAGCGGATCAGTATCGAAGGAGCCCTCTTATCTCAAGCTGCCAAACTGGCATCAAATGAAGCCCTACCAAGCTCAAGAAAGAAGGGTTTACTGGAACCCAGTGGGCTAGAGAGCCAGTTTCAAGAGTCCACTGAGCCATCTTACATCAGTGATCAAGATGAAAATCTCCACGTTTCTGCTGCAGAGCAGATTGATGCTGATGATGAAGAAGAATCTGAACAGGTAAATGTGGATGTATTAAAGAATCTAGATCTGCAATTTGTTGGGTTTAGTATATGCCCAACACAGTAGATAAAAATTCAGCATGCCCAACACAGTAGATAAGCACTCAGCTATTTAAAATGGTGGTGGGAACATCTGAATACAGGGTTTGGACATCCTTCTCTAGTTTTGCAAGATGCGCAAAACCTATTAGTGAATTTCTTTTTGAAGCACTCTTCACTCTTCCTCTTTGAAATTATATTATTTGAATTGTAAATCTTTGACGTAATATCTTTTATCAGTGAAGTCCGATGTCTTGCAATTTACCCTCTTCCTGGCATGAGGCAATGCAAAAGAATATCACTCCAAAGCTCTGCAAGAGTAGCTTAGCGTTTCACTGTACGTGTGCCAGTGATGCGTTCTTACACTAGGAACCATCTAGCCCTGTTCTTCTCACGCATGCCCTCCTTTGAATCATATCCCACACTGCCCAATGTGACGTTGTGGCTTTGTGTTTTTCTGGGAAGCTAGATGGCATCATATCTTCTGATTTAGACCTCTTCCTGATTTCCAAGACTCCAAATGTCCAAGAATCCATCCCCTTCTCTCATCAAAACCGGACAAAAAGATCTTTAAAATACGAATTTTTCTATGATTGCCTTTTTTTTGATTTTGGACAATGACTACATATACACATTGCACTTGTGCGATAACTATGTATAAGTCCTTGCATACAGATTCTGCTTTCTCCTCCTTTTGATAGGCTTATGAATAGACTTGGTTTAAACTTGCTTGGTTGTAAACTTGCTGTTGAGCTTTCAGATGCTCTAAATCATTGTTGTAGTAGTGTTCACTACCATTTCATTCTTTGTATGTATACCTGACTTGGCTCTGCTCTTCTAGCAGCTAATAATTCTTTTGAACAAAGCTTTACAAAGAACTATAGATTTTAATATCCTTCCCTTGCCTTGTTCTTTTAAATCACAGGGAGTCCAACAAAATTCATTACAGAAAGCAAAAGGAGGACGGAAAAGACTTAATAGTCAAGCTGCAGAAAATGTTGAGAAACGGAGAAGTGTTAATCTCAACAAATGTGAAGTGCAGGTACTATTTTTTTTTTTCTTTTTCTCTCCTTCTATTTTGCTATTCAAAGATATGTCAAAGCAGTTTATTTTCTGGGCAGAAGATAAGGCAACTTCTATTTCTGTCATAAATAGACATATGTAATTGAGGTTTTTGGTTATATCTACACTTCAAAGAATATTCTCTTGAGGGTGGAGGAAGACACACACCCCTGAAAAAAGCAAAACAACAAAAAACAATAGACTATGCCAATAGATAGAGTTCTCTTCTGTCTTTCTCAACTTCTGGCCATATGAGTCTAGAATATATTTCATGTTATGATTACCAGGCACGCAGCCTTACTGTGTGTTAGATCTTGCTGGCTGAACCAGATAAAACTTGCTCCAAAAATAAAATCAGATTTTCAATGACATGTACTAGAGGATGTGACATACCTTTCTGCTTGGGTTGTAGGCAGAGGGAAAGAGAGTAGAACAGAAATTTTTGGCAGGAGCCTGGAGTCAGATTAGCTTAAATGAACTGTGAAACAGCAGAGTTAGCATAAAAGGTCTTAGCCCCACCAAATAAATTTGCTTTAAATTATTCATGCTTTAGCATGAGCTAGCATCTTTTGAGGTAACGTGTTATTAAAAGCTAAGTGTCAACTCTGAGCAATGGGAAGGGCTGGGAGGCACAGGAGTCTGGCACTACCACTTTGGTTCCTTGGCTTGCCAACAAGGAACCTTCCCACCCCAGCCATCTCTGCCAGGCTCAGTGTTGCAGAACACCAAATTGTTATGGCATTTCTGTGAATGGTGCAAATCCTTATGTTATTGCAGAGAATAGGCTAACAATACCTCTGTATGTTTCAAATCTCTGCAGAGCTCCAAAGATCCTTCAGATGAAGAATCAACACAACTGAATACTGATCTTCCCTATTCCTGCTCAGCTAGACAGTTGCCTAGACAAGTTAGCACTCCCCAGAGTAACTCATTAATCATGAATATTTTGGGGGGTACTACCTCTGTCAGAAACATCTGGACTGATCATCAGATCAGGCAGGCGTTGTTTCCCAGCAGGCGACCACCTTATGAGAATGAAGATGACGAAGACGATTACCAGATGTTTGTACCATCGGCGTCCACGTCCCAGTCCAGTTCAATTGGTGGAGAAAGGAGGGGTCTTTCTGGTCGACCGTGCAGCTGGCATTTGGGGGTAGGGCATCAAAATGAGGCTTCCAGCTCTAACCGTCATAAGGTTGTTAGACGAGCCAGTAGTGCTGGTGAAAGCAACATGTGTCCAAGCAGCGCAATAAGGTATAAAATCGGTGACCTTGGTCAGTGCAGTTCTCGAAGGGAATTGAAAAGAACAGAGATGAGCAGTATGAATGCTTATCCCGAGTCTTCAGAAGAGCTGACCGTTGATGATATTGAACATGTTTATGACAATATAAGCTATGAAGACTTGAAGCTGATGGGTCTGACCAGAAGGGAGGAAACAGACCGTGGGCCCCAGAGATCTGCTCGAGACTCTCTCTATGAGGCTGACAACAAGCGCAGCTCAGATTCGCCCTCCAAAAAGAGGACAGCAAATCAAAATAGGACCTCCAGTCATGCTAGTAGAGATGAAGTCTTACTTAGTAAAGAAGTTCCTGCTTCAAGTTTGGATGAGCTCAGGATTGTTGAAGATAATATCTATGACACCATAGTGCTTCCTGAAACTCCTCTATTGAATTTTAAATGTAAACCTCTAAAGTGCTCTAAAAGGAGGAGTTTTCTGGGCCTGGAAACAGACTTTGTGTGCTGTGATAATTTACGGCAGTTTGTTTCTGAAGAGAGTCTCCAGTTCAGTGAAGATGAAAGTCCTTACCATCGTGTTCCTCTTGACAATGACTATCTAAGCTTAGTGGACAGCTCCTCCAACTCTGATTCACTCTCCCATAAGTCTGCAGCAGACAAACTCTCAGAGGAAGTAGATGAAATCTGGAATGACCTGGAGAACTACATCAAAAAGAATGAAGAGAAGACAAGGGACCGTCACCTTGCAGCCTTTCCTGTTTGTAAAGACGATATTCAAGAAAGGCTGCATGCTGGCAGTACACCTGAGCTGAGTAAAGATGTAGAATATTCGCTGTCTACTCTCTCGCTGCCAGAAACTCCTATTTTCCCTAAAACTGTGAAGCCCAGGTCTGCCACCATAAGTGAGGCTAATCTCAGGCTTGAAGACACCACTATGTGCAAGGACGGCACTTTTATGAGTCTGAACAGATCTTCCTTCTCCAGTGAGAGGCCTTTTGTAGACAGTTCGTATGAACCTGCCAATAGTGTTCTTTCCAACGCCCATACAGAGGGCATGGAAAATGACTCAGATATCATGGATAAAACAAAGAACAGAGTTTTCCTGATGGCAAGGCAATACAGTCAGAAGATTAAGAAGGCGAACCAGCTTTTGAAAGTTAAAAGTCCAGAGCAGGACCAGCCAGCTAACCGGCAACAGAAACTTAAACACAAAGATCTTGCTGCCATCCTGGAGGAAAAGAAACAAGGTGGTCCAGCTATAGGTATGTTAAAGACATAGATTGTTTTTATACAGTTTAATAAACTTCTGAATTAAAGGATTATAAATTTTCTGCTCTTTGATCTAGTAGTTGAATATCAATATTGCATTTTCTTTGTTATTCCTGAGATAAGTTTTCTGTAACCATTTTTTACATCTCAATAAATCCCTGGTATTAATTGATAAGATTCAGAAGAAAGAGTGGGATAGTGTCAGTGCTTCAGCTTAGTTTGGAAATAGAAATCATGCCTGAAGCACCATTGTCCTCTTCCCAGAAAAGCTTCCGATATTCAGAATTTGACTGAAAAGGTGCATTTTTAGTTAGGCTTAGCTGCTAACCAGTAGTATAGATTTGCTCAGATACCATCCACATCACACTTACAAGCTATCACACTACGAGACATAGAATCAGCTAGGAGTCTCTTTTATACTCTCTTAGGTGAGAGTGCAAAGTGATAGAAATTAAAAGCTTAGAGCTATTTTGGTCTAACTAGGGTTAACTGAAACACATAACAGACACAGAGCCACCAGACTGCACACACTAGCATGTCCTTCTTGCCTTCTTGTGAGATTTATGTTTTCAAAGGTCCATATATATCTTATTAGTCAGGCCATTTCCAGAACGTTCTCTTCGACTTTCATGTGAAACAAACAGTCCCTTATCAGAACTGTTACAGTGTGTTCTGCTGTGTAACCTGCAGTACTTCGTTGCAGTCACGTATGTTGCATTAAATAAGTTAAAGCACCAATTGCATCATAGTAGCAAAATTTCTCATGAATTAAGCAGGGAGAAATTCCAAAATTTAGCATTTGAATGTTTCTCATAATGCAGATACTTAACCAGGTTTGAGACCCCTAAAAACTTTCGAGCTGTTTCCTGGCTAGCTGGTTTTCACAGAAAATTATTTTTGACTTCTTTATCATTTCTGGAAAAGCTGAGGGGTACATTTCCTTGAATTGGTACGACCTCAAGGCAGCTGTGAACCTGCTCCCTCTGGCGTCTTTCAGAGGCCTAGTCCTGTCTCCTATTTCCAGTGTTTCCGCAGGATGTCCACTTCCTTCTTTCTCTCTCAATTCTATTACTGGTCCTAAGGCTTCTATTCCTTTTCCTCTCTTTTGTTATTGCCTTTTTCTTGTTGCCTTCTCTCCCTTTTTGAGAGTAGGCACTCTAAGAGCAGTTTCCCTGCTTAGGAAAGCCAAATATGGGATTAAAAAAACAGTAGTGTGTGCATGTCTCTTGCTTGTTGACTTTGACGCTGTCCAAACTCCTGGGGGCAAGGAGGGAAAGGAAAGGGAAGAGAGATCAAGTAGGTCATTAGCACTTCCTCCCTTTTCCAGCATAAAGACAGCACTTTGAGATAGATAAAACTTACCTTCCTTCATTCTTTTTTTCCACATACCCTCCACCCCACATGCTTTTCTGAGGGAAGTCAAAAGGATTTTATCTCAACATGACCAGGAGGAAAGACAGTCTTTAAGATAGCAAATAGGCTGCAATCACAAGTATGTTAGGGGTAGTTTGGTCAAGCAAAACTAGCGGATACAATAAGCAGACGTACAAACACAGTGTTGGAAGGGCCTCAGGAGATCATCTGGTCTCTTTTTCCAGGGCAAAATAATCGTGCCTGTGTCATATGTTTATTGTCTATTACCTATTTAAATAATAGTTTAATAATAATTTAGGTTTAGATGTGTGAAATACTTCTCTTTTAAGATGAAAAGCTAATACAAGAGTGTTTCTGAAATGGTGAAGCAAGAGGAAAAGACTCAAACAGCTTTATATATTTTGTATTAACTTTTTATTCACTTCTTTTTTTTTCACTTGATGATATTGCTGTTGTCATGTTACTTCCTGAGTTTGTGGTTCAGAATTGTTCACCATTGCAAGATATATTAGTATTTTGTGCTTCATAGGTTTTTTGTTTTGTTTTTCCTGCAATTTGTGTGGATTGTTTGCCTTTGGTAATCTAAATCTCTCTTTTCTAGGTGCCAGAATTGCCGAATATTCACAGCTCTATGATCAGATTGTTTTTAGGGAAAGCCCAAAGATCCAAAAGGAAACCTGCTGCAGTCCTCAGGAGCCATCAGTCCCGAGGTATTCCACACCTGTGGCTACACCTGCTTCCCATTCTCAGTTAGGCAGTGAGTGCTCAAGAGCAGAAGATTGGCTTTTGCACTCTACCTACAGTAATGGAGAGCTGGCTGACTTTTCTCCATGGCCTGAATCCCAAGACCTGAAGGCCAAGAGCTCACACACAGAATCTGGTACCAAAAGTAGTTCAAGGCAGTTGCCGTCAGCTTGCTCAGTGCCATCCCTTCAAATTTCTAACCGTTTGCATGTCCCTGTGCAGAGATGGAGTGCTATTATAAGCCAGCCTAATAAAGAAAATCTGCATCAAGATCACATCTATAACTCTCTCGGAAGAAGAGCAAGCAATGTAAAACCACAGGCATACAGCAGGTCACAGTCATCATCCTCTATTGTGGTCAGTAGATCTGGAGAATCAATCGTTTATCCTAATGAAATGGATAAGAAAAAGCTCCATTCGAATAGGAACTTCCGATTTGATAACCATGAAGCCTCAGACACTGCTGCAGGATGTACAGGGCCTGACACGAGAAAGCAGATCCCTGAGAACTATTCAGATGTGATTCTGCAGGATTCTCAAAAAGTTCTGAGAGTGAACAGGACCTCCCCTCTGACGGCACAGGTGGCTACTCAGAACTACTTTTCTAATTTCAAGGACACCGAAGAAGAAGGGGATGATGACGACTATGTTGAAATTAAATCTGAAGATGAGGCATCTGACCTGGAGACTTACCAGAACCCGACAAGGAAACCGGATCCTAAATTAAGTAACATAGACACTGCCCCTTCTGAAACGCTCTGTGGCAAAACAGTGTCTTGTACTCCAGCGAAATCGTCGAACAACAAACATGCACTTACGCCCTATCTGACCGCATACAGCGATTCAGATAAACTGAATGACTACCTGTGGAGAGTGCCCTCTCCTAATCAGCAGAATATTGTCCAGTCCTTAAGGGAAAAGTTTCAGTGTCTGAGTTCCAGTAGCTTTGCTTGATGCTTTCAGTAATTTCTGGTTGTACTGCCTTAACGTGACAAAGTAGATACTAGTACAGTCAGTGCTGGCATCACATATTTCAAAAATATTACATGATCAGGCATTGTATCACAGTAATATTGTAAATAGATGTGAAATATCTCCTTTTTTATGGTTTAGAATCCTGAAAGGGTTGTGATGTGCAGCCCGGTATCGCTGTAATATAGGTGGACTTTTAAATCATGTTTAACCTGTGCATCTCTTCCCCTTCTCCACAGCTTGGTTTCTTGCTAGGTGCAATATTGCATTTGATGCTTCAATTGTGTTACCATGTGGAAACCTTTGTATTTGGACTTAGAAGAGTTGTTGATCAGCTCTGTGCCCAAAATACCCATGTGATTACTCTGGTTACATAGGAGAGTGTTTAACGGAGTGGCTGCTTCTAAGACTGTGGATCTCTAAGCATGATTCTCGTAATCACAGCAACATGCTGGATGTCTGCACCTCTGTGTTTTGCATATTGCCTTTTGGTAAGCAGATTCCAAGTCTAGGGGACCAATGCATATGATATATTACTTTAGGCTTCTTGCTTTTTAAACAAAATCTAGTGCTCAAGAAAGCTGCCAGGCTGGTAGCTCCAGATTTGAAGCCTCCTTTTGTTTGTATAATTGTGTAATAGACTGAGGACAGGCTGTGGCAGCTTTTTCTATATGAATTCATCACCTTGATACAGTCCTGGTCCGGAGGATGTTTCAGGGGAGTAGCAGGGGAGCTCTGCTGCTTGTGAAAATGGCTAGACCCAAGTGCTGGTTTTGCACCTCGTGGTTGTGACGTGCAGAAAACTTGTGTATCTATAACTCAAAGCCCAGCATAAAACAAAGGAAAGGATAATGCCAGATAATTGTGACTTGTGTTTCAAAGTCGGTAACACAGAGATAGAAAGAGAGAGAGTGGGATTTGGCCAGATACTTGGGTGAAACATTAATCCTGCTGCATGCTTGGCTGGTGATAGTGCATGTAGTGCCTAGAAGGCAGCGTGTATCTCCTGTGTAGGAAGGGAGCCTTCCCAACACAGAGGAAAAATCTGCGTTTCCTAAACCAGCCAGGGCTGAGTCTTATCCTATCTATATACAGTAAAATAGCTAGAGATCAGAATACATTCCATTCTTCTGCAAATGGTATGTGCAGGAAATGCTCCTGTTTACAAGGAGAGCAGACTTTGCAGTATGAAGCATTTACTTCCTTTTGTCGTCTTTGTTGCACGGCTTTGGGTTTTGTTACTTGAAAACATTGTACCTAAAGGAAAGCCTAAATATGTCTACTATGTCTATGCCTTTGGTCATCTTGTGTGACTGGCTTTTTGGTGCTTATCCTTCTAATGAGGCATATAAAGCCAGTACAGAGTTAAACATACCCCTAAATACAGGAGTTTAAGTCAAGTACTGTTTTTAGTAGTAATGCATATTACTCCTCTAGGATTAGTATTGTACTTCCAGAACTGCCAGCTCTTTGCAACATCAGTTATGAGAAAAACCTGAAGTTATTAATGTACAGTCTCTTACTTAGATTAAGATTTAAGGACATGGATTTGTTCGAATGAGCTACATTATCTACTGCAGCTGCCTTGCATTGGCTAGGAATTTTTATTGGGAGGTCGGCTCATCACTGTGCTCGTTAGCCTGTGCGGCCTGGCCCCAATACTTGTTACAGCAGCACCTCCACTGTAATAGGACCCACCTTTAGTCAGACACCACGGGGAAATAATGCTGTACATATTTAAGACACCGAGATTTAGCGGAGCCCGTATTTATTTAATAGCGCTTGTAAAGTATTGTAAATAAGAATAGAGCCTGTGCTTGGCCCGCACGCGCCCTAGGTTTGGTTGGAGAATCCCGTTTAACTTTCTTCTCGTGCCGCCGGCGTCGAGAGAAAAAAGGAGAAAAAGGAAAAATAAAATAAAAAGGGAGTCCTGCTAGCGTGTAACTTCTCCCAGGGGACCATTTCATACTCTTTTTAATAAATTTTGAGTACGCAAAGAGGCTCGTGGTTTATTCTGTCTTTCTTCCGTGCCCTGGTGGGTGCTGCGGGGCGGGCGCGGGTTGCGCTCGGGGCGGGGGCAGCGCGGCGCGCGCCGCCCATCCCCG
>JAUBOD010000386.1:1579745-1592240 GCA_032353885.1 Nothura maculosa
CCGGGGCCGGTGCCGGTGCCGAGGCTGGTGTCGGTGCCGGTGCCGGGCGCGCGCGGGCTGTGCGCGGAGCGGCGCGGAGCGGCCGCGCGGTAAGCGGCGCCCCGCGCACGTGGGGCTGATGCAACCGCGGAGAGGTGCGCGGGGAGGCTGCGGGGCGGCGGTGCCCGCTTCGTTTCCATCCTGCCCTGCGCCGCGTGGGTGTTTTCCCTCCGTGCGCGGCGCTCCTTTCAAGTGAGCGCGCTGCAATATGTAAATAATACATATTGCTGTGGCGGGCAGGGGTTGGGGGATGTCCACGGCCGCGTCTTTGTTGGAAGGCCGCGTTGGCGGGGAAGGCGGAACAAAGAGGGACGCGGCGGGGCAGGTGAGGACGGGAATGGCGCTGGGAAGCGGTGCCGCTTCTCGCGGGCCCCCCTCGGCAAACAGCACTTTGCCCGCCACGATGTTCACCTCAATTGGCCTTTCGCTTATGCCAAGGGATAAAGGAGCAAAACTCCAGTCTAGTCGTTCTTTTCCCAGCTTTTCCTGCCCGCCGATGTAGAGGGGCTGACAAATAGTCACTTTTGGGGGGCCCTTCCACATGTGGAGCTAGTCAGTACTCCCGAATTCCCTGTTTTTACTTGTTGCACGTATGTGGAAGAAGCAGCTGAGATGAACTGGCAACTACTTTGCCAGAAAGCTTTCCAGAAAACATTCCCAGCACCTGGTGGCTGCCAGTGGTTTTTCCAAGAAGCGGCACTGCAGACAGAGCTGTCTCTGTCTCCCTGCTGCCCGCGGCCCAGAATGACAGCCTTGAAAGCTGCCGTTTCACCTCGGCTGCTTCCAGGATGTCTGGATACGCTGCAGTAACCATAGCTATAACAGAGCTTAAGTGGAAAAAAACTGCTTCTGTCTCTGCATGGACAGTGTTTCAGAGACAAAGTAACTGGCCAAACTGAGCTCTGGGCCTCGCAGTGGTGATTTTGTGCTGGACTTTGCACTGCGGGGCTGGACAAACCTTCTCATGAAATAACGCAGGCTAGCAAGACAGTTTGGGGCCCGTTGGAGCAGTGGTAACCAGAGTTAGAAAATAGAGATGGCTTTGGTCTGGCACTGGAGTTTTTCCGTGTCTGGCTGCCGGGCACCACCCTACAAAGTTAGTATGTACTTGTGTTCCTAAGCATGAGTTCAGTGTTGCCAATTAGCACTGATCTCTGCTGGCTCATGACTTTGGCCACTTTTTTTTTGTGAAAGACTTGCCTGTGTTATTACTGTGTTGCAGCAGAATCACTGAGAATGCGAAAAAAGCCTTGGCCTCCCTGAAGAGAGAAAACCCTCGGCTGGAGCCAACACTAGCCATTATTCAGGTAAGGTATAGCGGGGTTTCAGCTGCTGCAAGAGATCGCTTTGCAGGACCTCATGTTTGAAATTTGTAAACATGATGTTTACAAGTGTAAGTGACTCTTACTCAAGCACAGCAATAGGAGCAGGTAATCCCATCAGTGCCCTCTGAGGCATTCTCAGAATCTTTCCTCTCAGGAGCTGTTCTCTAGGCCTGAGGCACCCGCAGCAAACTTCCCACTGTGGAAAAGGGAGTGCTAAAGGCAGCAATTCTCCTTTCTCCCCTTGCAAACACACCCTTCTCCTTTGTTAGCACCAATTGCCTTTTATTGCCTTTTCTCTCAGATTGATAATGGTTAGTTGATAAAATCAGGTCAGATTAAAACTCTTTTGTCTTCTCTCTCTCTCTTTTTTTTTCCTAGTCTTGAGAAAGGTGTTTGTGTCTGAAAACCTGGTCCTCTCTTTGTAGTAGGACTAATAAAAGCTGTTCCATCTTTCTGCAAGCATCTATTTCTTTCCTTAAATTGCTATATCTTACATCTATATTACTGCTATTCAAATTAAAGGAGAAACATTCTGAAAGTTCCAAGTGAGCTGAAAAGGATCTGTGCAATAAATGCCCCATGTGAGAAATGTTGTCAGTATCAGTGTAGCTTGCTAAGGTGGAACAATCTCTTTGGATAACAAAGACTTGTTTTGTTGCTATCTTTAGTGTATGTTTTGAGGATAATAATTCCAAACAAACTTGCAGGTGAGAATCGCTTTCCTTGCAAAGCTGGTAATTTGAGGTTTCATATGGCTTCAAGGCAAGAAATTGGAGATGTCCGTCAGTTTGTTTGAAGCAAACCCAGACCTGTGCAAGCAGAGACATTCTTGCATTTATCAGGGCTGTCTCGTTGGTCTTAAATCAGGGTGTACTGCATCTATGTAGCAGTAAGCTTTTAATTTTCAAATAAGACGTAAGAAGTAGCAGTAAACCTGAGGAGCAATTTTCTGGAGAGGCGGAGTGGGAAAGCTATACCGTCTTAGGTAGCTTTCCCATCTCAGCCTATATGTTCAGGTATCCATTTCAAGTACCCCTCTAAGGCTGTAAATCTAAGAATAAAGACATAATCCTGTCCTCTCAGGTGACTTGGTTTCTCACTCCTGTTTTGTCCCCATCCAGTCTTTTCTCCATCCTCTTGAGCTGGATTAGAGAAGTGACCCACTTCCAAGTGTTATGTGAGGAGAGGAAGGCTCCTGCTCGTGTATATAATTTAGGATGTGTCTACATTAATGTTGCAGTTCAGATCATGGGTGTGCTTTAAGTGAACATCCTTGTTGTGTTCCCCCTTTGCTCTCCTTGGTTTGCATTATCCCTAATCCCCAAGAACGTGGCTGCAGACCACATGAACTGGCTTCCTGCTGGACAGAGTTAACCCAGCGGATGTTCACCAGCTGTCCAGCTCAAGGCTGCATCTGAGTATTGAAGCAAAGCCTGCATAAAATATGTATTTCTTGCTGCAGACAAGGCTTGGGTTAGCCTCTAGCTGCTGTGCTGCTGGGCAGAGAGGCCAGAGCAGCTCTCCATAGGGACCCTGCATCCCTGCTCTGAAAACAGTCTTTGGTGCATTCTTTTACCCTCAAATGATCTGAGCCTCAATTGTTGTGGCTGATGACCTGTGTCAATACGAGCTGGAGCTGCTCTGTGTTGGCTTCACTTGTGTCCCCACTGGAGCAGCCTGTTGGCCCCATGCCCCAGTGCCAGGTGTGAGAAGCAGGAGAGGTGCCAGGGATGCAGCTGCTACTGGGCTTGGGAAGGTGAGCTGGGCACTAAGGGGGAACCGGGGAGTTGGATCCTAAGCCCTGCCCCACTGAAGCTGTGGAGTCGGTCACTGTCCCTCTCAGGTAACTCTGTCCTTTTTATATGTTGTTTTCTCAATGTGAACAGTCTCAAAGCATCTGGGATTAATAGGTTGGTAAGTTGAACCAAAATTCTTTTAAGTGACTGGAAGTTACTGGCAATCTTCAATAGAAGGAAAAATAATGTAGAGTGGAGCTGCCATAAACCCTTTTTAAACAATTTATTTCAGTTCTGATGTCCAGAGTGGAAAACACTTACCACTATAGTAATATATTTTAAAAACTAAGTGTATTACTCATTTTGTTAAGAAGCCGCGATGGCGTCTTTAAAAGTGAAGTCAAAATCTTAACTCATCTAGTAAGGATGAGTTACTAGGAAGTTTCTAGTTCTGGATGTCAAATTCTGCTTCATTATTACAGTATAAGAAAATATTTCAAAAGCCTTCTAAAATTCAATAGTTGATAGCAATCAAAATCAAATATAGTAGTTAGTGCAATGCAAATAGATGCAGGGACCATAGGGGCAGAGGATTGCTGAAGGAGGGGGAGCTGGTCCTAGGTAAACCAGCCCAGGACAAGCTTTCATTGCTGATCAAGTATCTAATAGTACTTGGTCAGACTTAATAATGTGTCTTCCTTCTAAAACAAAGACTTACTGTTATGTATGTGGGATGTATGATTTGCATCATTTTTGGTGCTGAGGCAAACCAGTGGTGTTAGTGTGTTAGACGACATGCAGCAAATGCCTCCCATGCCTCTGTCCATTTCTTGTTTGCTAGGAGGAGGCATGGAGAGCTGTATCTCCAGATGCAGCCTGGTGTTGTGCTTTGATGGACTTGCACTAAGGAAATGCCCACTCTTGTTTTTAAAACTCAAACACAGACTTGAACCAACCACACCAAAATAAATCTACCAGCTGATTTTCTGTTTGTTTTTAATACTAGTAGATGTAAACATCCTCACTGCATGTTTCTTACATAACCTGTAAGTTAGAGCATGTAATACACATAAGTATAAATTTATTATTTTAAAAGATCGTTTCTGTTTTGTTCCCCTAAGGCACATAATGACCATTTGGTCGAAGAAGTAAACAAGAAGTTTGCTGAAGAGGTAACCTTCTGTCCATACAGTTGTTCCTAAGCATGAGCTGTTTGCACCCCAGTAATTTCGAGTGCTATTTCCTCTTGGCAGGTTGGCCTACGCGTTATCCACATCTGTCTCCCCAAAGATAGCAGCACAGATGAGGTAAGGGCAGGACCTGAAGTGCTCTCCTCTTCTGCTTTCACTCTGAACTTGTATTCATCGCTGATGCGTAATTCTAAACTGCTTTGTGCTAACTCAGATTAGGCTTGGGGCTTAGTTAAGTAGCGTGTATCATCTGCCTCTGCCGAGTGTGGAGCAAAGGGAGTGGCCCTTCGTGGTGGCTGCTGTTTTCGTGCCGGCTGCGGGCACGTTTCAGGCGGCATTTCGCAGTGGAGGCGGCCGGGGCCCCAGGCCTCCCTGCTGAAACCCGACCTCCCACTGTGGCTCTTGTCATCCCCTCGCTATTTGTGGACATCTTGGCTCCACGCCAGGGTTTATTCAAGGAAATTAGAGCAGAATTGTTTGGTTTTTTTTTTTTTTGGGAAATATTTTCCCTATTTATTGATGATACAGCATTTAAAATGAGTACTAGAAAGTACTTTCTTATCAGATTGTCAGAGGACTAAACTAACTTTGTTAAATACGTTATGTTGGATTCATAGTTGTAAATTTAAGTGCAGAGATAATAGAAAACTTAATTATTTTCCCAGGAAACAGGAATGAGTTTTCTATAAATAAAGCCTAAGGTTCAGGCTTTATATGAACTTTGTTTCTTTTAATAGATGTATGTAGGCTCCACAGGATCCGTACTTTTAAATGGAATGTAGACATTTTAAGTCTGTGTTGACATATACATTCATGCTTGCTTCTGGCTGGGATATGTACAAGCCCTACAGCCAAAAGCTCAGGGAAATTTTTATGCATTTTAACAGAGATTATAATAGTTAAGATTAGGAGTCCAGTAAAACCACTCATAGAAGTTCTGTTGTCACATGATTTCTCTGTTCCCCTTATTCTTTTTTTCCAGCTAAAGCATAAAGCTAAAAGGTAGATGATTTGTGCTGCCTTCTTGTGGTCCCATAGTTCATAACATGCAGGTTACTATGTTGTCTTTAATATTTATGTACATACTATATACATTTAATATACTTATATATAAATATATAGGGAGGATTTGTGTATATATTTCAGAAGTCAGCAAAATAAGGGATATCTGTAAACCTGTGATACACTGGTACAGTCTTCATTAACAGGAGCATAATAAATTCTCTGATTCCAGCATTGTAGACCCTGTAATTCCTACCAAAGTCCCATGATATAATGTTGACTGAGTGTGGGGTGCTCGAGCAGGATAGTTCCCAGTTACACAGAAGAGGTGAGAAATATGAGAAATGTGCAGTGAGAAATGTGCAGTGTCTTTTACGCCATTATATTTTCCACAACCACTGCAAAATGGGCATATATCAGTATGAATTGATATTGTAATTTAGATATGAAGCAATCGAGGGTAGGTAGTGGAGTCTGGGATGTTGAGTGTCACTATTGGAAAATGTCTTTAAGTCTAAACTTGCACTGAATCAGTACCTGCAATTCACAAACATTTGTGCAATGCTTTTTGAAAATACTAATTCTTCCTAAATTGGCTGTCAATTCTTAGGAGCTGAGCACTTTAAGAACTTTTAAATATACCATTAAAAAAAAGAGAAATTTTTCTTTCTCATTTTCACATAGTTGTTCTTATGACGACTTCATTTGTATTCTCTTAGTGGTAATGCATGCTAACATCCTCTTGTCTGTGCTTGGGAAAATGTGTTGGCTTTGCAATAAGTTTATTACATAATAAATTATTTAAGATTCAGAGTAGCTTAATTTGATAGGCCAAGGGAATATAAACCAGGGCGAACAGGTTATTACTTGTTCAGGTAAAAGCTGCAATAATATTGAAGGGAGGCAAAAGTGACCATAAGTTAATTATAAAAAATAAGTTGCATCCCTCTTAAATTAGTTTGTGTGGAATGAGTTATCATATAAATGCACTTTGACCTTATAGTATTTTTAACTCCACCATGTTTCTGTGTCAAATTTTGTTTTCAATTCAATCATTGTTTCAGCACTATGCAAAATTAAGTATAATTTTGGCTGTTTTGTTTTGAAGAGGGACTTCCAGTAAAATATGTGCTAGACTAAAATGATGTAAATTGTTAGGAATGGATCAATACAATAGCTATATTTTGTGATCTTTATAATATGCAGGACTAAATATGCAGACTGCTTTTGAATGAGCTGTGAAAAGCAAGAGTAGGGAGAGGTGAACTGTGGAGAGGACACTGACTCATCAGCTATCAGAGTGAAACTGGACTATTTGGAGAACTTCTTGCATATAGGGAAAGGTCCCCCCATAGACAGAGACTCTCCTTAGAGCAGTATTCAGAATTTGTCCACTTATTCCTCCATTTTTATTGCTTAACGTTGCCGCTGTGCCCCAGGCTCTATTTGTGGAAAAGTGAAAACATGAGCAATGTGGTCCTCAGACAAATAGCCATTGGCTTATTCCACAGAAACAGGCAGGTTGTTTTTATAATGTAGTATTCATTATTTGTCTGTTGTTCTACTTTTTTAAAGCATTTTATTCATTTCCTAGGTTGTTGATGAAATCTTGAAACTTAATGAGGATCCTAATGTGCAGGGCCTTGCTCTTGACCTTCCAGAGGGCGCATTTAGCAGCAAGGTATTAAATGTCGTGAAACCAGAGAAGGATGTGGATGGGTAAGTGAAGCAGTGATAAATAATATTAGCAGAAGCAAGGCACATTGCTTTGTAAAATCAATTTTCCCATTTGCTAATGGATTCTTCAGTCACTGCATCTAGCTGTGTTAGTGAGTGGATAAAGAAGGCTCTAAGTGTATCGAAGCCCTTTTGACTATAATGTTTTTAAATTTTCGTATACTGTGTATTCAGGAAGTGGTCCTTTCATAGAAATAACAAATGCTACTGATATGCTTAAAATATTTCAATACTCCATAATAAAATCAGGAGTCCCACTCAAACGTGGTTTCTGCAGCTGGGATTAATGGAAAAGTAGCATGGAATCAGGCTTGAGTTACACTGCTGCCTGAAGAGTCCACTGACTTATTTTAGATCCCTGGGCTGCTGTTTTGCTGCTCCAGCCCTTAACATTTTTCTTGCTCTCAACTGCAGACCTCCGTCTATCATTTCTTTCCCCTTCTCCATTTCTATTTGTTCAGACTGGAATCTGAAAATCTTGCAAATAAGTTGATTTTCCATTAGCCAGACTCTTGGGGATTGACAGAGAATGAAGAATTTAGATAATATAAGAGAATGCTGTGCAGAGACCTCTGAATTCTCCTCAGCAAGTCCAAAAGGACCTCTGGTTCCACTTTGCTGATGTGATTCCACAGAAAGCAGCTTAGAAGTTATTATTATTATTTTTTATATGTGCTGTGACTAACCTACCACAAAAAGAAATGTGTTGTTTGTGTATTGTGCACTTAGTTATTCAAACTTGCATCCCCCTTTGCTGGTATTTCTTGGGGCTTGGTGTTTGTCTAAAATACAGGATGATGCAAGTAAGCCACAATGCCTCACTGTTGAAGGATTTACTTTTATGAGGTAGGCTTGCTCTGTTGTTATATAGATAATAGCTAATAGCTAATCACAAGAGTGATATTGATGATTTGTATTGCATACTTTTTTTAATTTCCAAGTTTTTGCATTGCAGATTATCTGATGTAAACTTAGGATGCTTGATACGTGGGGATGCCTTTGGCTGCTTAGTTTCTCCTACTGCTTGTGCTGTGATGGAAGTTCTGGAAGATTTAGGTGAGACTATGTGTGATATTTGTAGCATTAGTGAAATCTTTTTTACCCGGTAATAGTTCTAAGACAAATATAATCTCATTTTGTGTCTTCTATTTTGTTTCGTTTTCCCACCTTTAACGTACTTGTCTCCTTCTGGTAAAGAACCGCAGCAATATTTGAAGGGAATATTCTCAGAAACGCATCTTACAGTTTTACAGTATGTGTAGGATTAGAGTATGTGTAGGTAAGGATTACTTGCCATCAGCCAGCTAAATCTCGCTGAAGTCACCTGAGCCATCTCTAGAACCAAAAGTGGAGATTTCATGTGGCAGTTTTGATTAGTGTGAATATTTGAAAAAATCCAGGCTTTCCTATAGATAACTAACAGATTAGTCTTTTGGTTTTGGCCGCATTATATAAATGTCAACGTTGAAACAGCAACGTATATGTCTATTGTAGATACAGAGCTAGTTTAAGGCAGTGTTTGAGAAATAGTCTGTCTTGTGGTGATTCTGATTTTTTGAGACAGGGATTTAGTAGTTGAGCTGTAAACATGTGACAAAATATACTTAGCTAAAAATATGGATTAAAAGGTATGTGAAAACAAAATAAGCAGAAAAACAGAAAACCAGGAAAGACAGATCCAATTGCTTGAAGTCAAGAATGATCATGACACATCTTAATGAGGTTTTACTTCATTGACTCTGAAAGAGCTGCCTTTAATGCTGTGGTTAACATGATTGCTCAAGAGATGTATTGCAGTAATTGGGTTCTTTTATTACCTTAAAAATATATATGTATATGTATACATGGCCTTAGTGAAAAGAATGGGAAAAGGAAGGAAAGTTCAATTAAATACTCTTAGTTTGTGATCCCTTTGGAGTTTGGTGCTAGAGGGGGACTTCAGTGACTTTCTTGCCTTGTGTCATGCAGATGGAAAGAAAGTGCTGCTGGTGGGAGCCAGTGGGGCCCTGGGAGCCTCCTTGCAGTGCCTGCTGCACCAGAGAGGGGCGATGACCATGAGCTGCCACTGGAACAGTCCTCAGCTCCAGAACAAGGTGAGCGCAGTTTTCCGCCTTCCAAGCAGTTGGGGATTACCCAACATCTGTGTCTGGCTGGTATGTCTGTCCATGAGGGTCACTGAGGTCTGGCTTGCCCTTCACGAGAGGGAGTCCTCTGCACGGGTTGTAATCATAGCGTGTGGCACAGCAACACCTGAGTGGCCAGGCTAGGTTAGGACACTTTCTGTCCTTCCCGCTTGTTCAAAACTTATTACTCAGGCAAACAGATGATCCATATATTCTCAACCAGAATACCCTATATGTAGGAGCAGCTGTGAACTTCTTCATTCTTTAGCTGTAGCTGTGTGAGACAGAGAATTCCTGAAGTTTAGAATGAACATCTTCAGATAACCCATTTTCTTTCCTTCAATGCAAACAACTCCTGCTTTCTTCTTATTTTCTCACATAGTGATCTTTATAAAGTTGCCTATATTCAATTTAGATTTTGACAAATTTGCAAGTACCTCTTTTGGGAAAAAAAGGACCTAGATCTTTTCTTTAGCCTTGAAAAATTAAAAAAGGAAAAGGAATCAGTGAAATTCCTGGGATTTAATTTGAAGGATTTCTGGGTACTTTTTGCAGAGCTTTTAGCAACAGTCTGGAAGACAGTACAACTTCCTATTAGACTTCTCAGTTTATTCTTTAACCTCTCATACGTGTTTGAGACGGTAATGTAAGTGGGAATGTATTGCCCTTGGTGCACATGCCCAGGCTCCCAATTCAACCTGCAGTGCAGACCCTAGTTACAAGCGCTAGAGGAGGCACGCGTTATTTCAGGAGCTTCATTTCCAAATTGATGTGCAAGTGTTAAGTCCAACGACTAAATATTCTGTCATATTTATGCCACAAGGTGGCAGCCAAGTCAAAATCATTTTGTCCGACTTCCTGCTTTTGAATGAAGAGCAGAATGAGGAGGTATATTTGCATTCATTTGAGCAGCTGTGATAGAAGGTTCTTTGGCAAGCTTGTGTTTTCACAGCTGCTGGTGTTTTGGTTAGGCTTGTCTCGTTCCTGCGCTTTAAGTGACTGACAATTCCTAGGAAACATATGCTTCTCTCAGGGATGGAAGCGCTCTAAACTTTGTCCTCTGTTTCACTTTTTAATTATTTCCCATGGCTCGTGTTCGTGCTTATGGCCTGCTGTCTGCTAGGGGATCCATGAGAAGGGTAGTCCGAGGTGTTTGCACTGGTTCACAGCACAGGATTCAGGCCAGGCCAGAGCTCCTTGTGCTGTGCTTCCTATATACTGCAGAAAGATCTGTTTCCTTCCATCCAGATCCTTTCCTATAATCATGCCTCGCTTTTTGGCATTCCCCATAGCTTACCTCTCACAGCAGGTCACTGATGGGAAACAGAGTATGAGGCCTAAGCAGGAAGAAGTTTGAGGCTTTACACATCACTCTTCCCAAGTTCATTTTGACTTTTGGCAACAAAGCAGTTGCTGCTTTGTCTGCAGGTCTAATCAGCAGAGCTCTAGGGAAGCTTACCTTTCCCTTTCCTAGCTCCAAGCCTGGAGCCCAGTGTCACCAAGAGCCCTCAAAGCGCTGATGGACTTGGCTGCATGCAGCTCCCTAAGGAACAGCTCGGGGATAAAATCTAATGCGTGCCCACGAGATGGCCCCCTACACGATTACCAACCAAGGGCATGTTTCTTATCAGACAGCTAGGCACTGTTATTAAGTAATGTGATTATAACCAGCGATACAAATCTGTTTTCTCTCATTAGCTTAAAAACCTTGTTTGTTTTGGCGAAATTAAGTAAAAACAGGTCAAAGGCCCACAGGATTTTGCCTAAGTGTTTCGTTTGAATTTCAAGTAGGCAAATATACTAGTCTATGTAGAAGTTTTTCCAAGACTTTTGAGGAGAAAAAAAGAAAAGAAAAAGACAGCTCACGGTTTGATTTTGGTGCATAATATACTAACTTTCAACATGCTTGCACTGTTAGTTATTTTCTTCCTCTGAATGTAGGGCCTTGGCGATAACACTGTGGCCTACTGTTTGGAGATACAATCTATGTAGCATAATAACTTCACTTAATTGTATGAACATTTCATTGAGATGCACTTGTTTGGCAATATATACAGTGAAACAGAAATGGAACTTTAGGTGGTGAACCTTTCGTACCTTAATCCATTTGCCAGGCCAGCTTGCACTGGAGGCACAAATCCCAAGCTTAATGATGTCATGCATTTTTGAAGCAGGTGTGTTATCTTCGACTAGCCCTGTTGATTTGTTCTTTCTTTTAAAGGGTAGCGTAACAACAACTGTTTGCTATAAAAACTCAGCTGATTTCATGAGGTGTGTAACACTAACCTCGCAGTTTCTTTGGATCAGGCTTTGTATTGCCTTGGACAACTTATTGCATCCTTCAGTCATGCAGTTTTACAAGAATGTTTTGGAAAAGCTCGAGGTGCCAGTATGTTCTGGTTCAGCCTAGAAAAAGTTTAGCACTGTGGTAGAGGTAGCTTTGCCAACAAACAGTATCATATCATCTACTATCTGACTTAACACTTAACTAGTTGTGCTAAAGCAGGTCTTTTGTGTTCTGTGTCAGTAAAAGGAAATAAAATAAATAATGAGGCATTTTAATTTCCTTGCTTTGACTCAGAGGAATAATTGACACACTTTACATGCTCTTTTTCCTCTGCTCTATATTTTGTTATGGTGAACAGATAATAAATGTTTCCTTTTGTTCCATTTTGGGTTTCCTTGCCCTTAACGATTAAAAATAATCATAATTGTACAGCTGAGTCATGTCCTTTAACACTCTTAAGCTTCCTGAATTTTCAAATAAAATCACTAATGAGAGAAAGCAATATATTTCAGAGGGTTCTGGCACAGCTGTGCATAGCTGCCATGAAGAGATGCTGTGCTTTTTCCATCATATGTAATGTTTTTAAAAATGGCATAGGAAGAAAGGAATAAAGACTTGAGCATTTAGGTGGAAATAGATAAGATAAATGCATAAGATGTTATTCTGTTAAGCTTTGTATAGATGCTTCTTGAAAGCACAATGACTGCAGGGTGTCTTGAGAACGACCTAGTGATGGATATTCAGGAACATCTCAGTTAGTCGTAGTGCTTTATAAAAGACCAAGAAAACTTGATTCAATGTCACAGTTGAAGGATGGAAGCTATAATGTACTTCATCCTTTGTTGTGTTAGAGTATCTTTGTAGTTTGAAAGATTATCAAATAGATTCAAATTATCCAAGACAGGTTATTATCTTGCCAAAACATGAATACCTATGAAGAAATCAACTGAGTTATCTTATGCATAGTGCATATATGAGGGTTGAGGGTGACAGAGCACTGGAACAGGCTGCCCAGAGAGGTTGTGGAGTCTCCTTCTTTGGAGATCTTTAAAACCC